>WNGS01052365.1:6810471-6838708 GCA_020271785.1 Procambarus virginalis
AAACACCTGGATTGTTGGGCTCATACATATGCTAGCCAAATAAGACTAACGAAACACATACCTAAGCTAAAGGGCAAGAAACCCTCCTTCTGGCCTGAGAAGTTTCCCTCAGCGTCTAAGAACCGGTCGATGTTGAACTGGTCGGGTTGCTTCCAGTACCGTGGGTCATCGTGACAACACACAGTACACCCGAACACCCAACTTCCCTGTAGAAGACGCAACACAACGCTCTCAGTGTTTCATTAGCTACTGATGCAAGAAATCATATAAGAAACACACGAGAACATTACTTGGGGGGAAGGGGTGAGAGAATAAGCATGTGAGTGAGTGACTTTACCTTCGGGATGAAGTAGCCACCCAGCTGTACATCAGAGCTGTTTGAGTGCAAGACGCCCAGAGCAATTAACGACGCCTTACGAAGCACCTCGTGAATCATCGCCTCAACCAAAGGCAGCCTGAAATATACAGCATACATGAGTCCTTCGAGAGTGTGAATGAAAGATTTATCTAAGATGAAGCAAAATTAGGATCACTATATTTTATGTGTTATCAAGTGAAACTAATATTCACACACACACACACACACACACACACACACACACACACATGAGACGTTTGAAAGAACTTTTTCAGTGTCAGAGTAGTTAACAGATGGTATGCATTAGGCAGTGATATGTGTGAAGCGGTTCATGACCCGCTTCAGCGAGGCCTGTCAGGCTTTCAGACTCACCATCTGCCTGAAGAAAACACAGGTCATGGGACAAGGAGTGGACTCCACACCTGACATCGGCATCTCCGATTACGAACTGGAAGTCGTTCACGACTACATGTACCTGGGCTCCACAATTTCTGAATCCCTCTCTCTTGATACGGAGCCAAACAAACGCATCGGTACGGCATCTACCACCATGTCCAGACTGACAAAGAGAGTGTGGGCTAACAATAGGCTGACTGAGTATACAAAGATTCAGGTTTACAGACCCTGTGTCCTGAGCACTCTCCTATATGGCAGTGAGTCTTGGACACTCCGCGCCCGTCAGGAAAGACAACTGAACTACCACATGCGCTGCCTCCGACACATCCTGGACATCACCTGGCAGGACAAGGTGACAAACAACAGCGTCCTGGGAAGAGCTAGAATCACCAGCATGTACACAATGCTGAAGTAGAGATGAATGCGCTGGCTCGGGCACGTGGTGCGAATGGGCGACGGCAGGATTCCCAAGGATCTCCTGTATGGAGAGCTGACGCAGGGAAAGCGTGCAACAAACAAGCCCACGCTACGGTACAAAGACGTATGCAAGAGGGACCTGAAAGCCTTGGACGTCGATCTTGCTACTTGGGAAACACTGGCCGCAGACCGTTCAGCCTGGGGTCAATCTGTTCAGAGAGGTCTATCCAAGTTCGAGGATTCACTTGCCAAGAAATCGGAGGCAAAGAGACAAAAAAGAATAGCCGGTAGCCAGGAAGGCAGACCAGAATCGGACTTAGTTTGTGCTCAGTGTGGGATGGACTGCCCTTCTCGGGTCGGCCTCATCAGTCACACCAGACGCTGCACCAGGATTGACAACCAGAGCGCAACTCCTTAGTCTCCCGAGACTGAAATATGCCTACTACTACAGGTGGAGGCTGACTCCATACACAGTTTCAAATGAAGATATGACAGAGTCCAGTAGGCTCAGGAAGGAGACCCCCCTAGGAAGACCTCAGCTGCGTTTCAAAGACGCCTGCAGATGCGACCTCAAGCAGATGAACATCAACATCAACACTTGGGAGGCAGCAGCTGCGGACAGATCTGTCTGGAGATGCAAAGTGCAGAAGGGACTCTAGCAATTCGAGGATGAACTGAAGAGTCAGGCGGAGGATAATAGAACTCAAAGGAGGTCTCGACCACTTTCAGACGCACCCACTTCGGCGTTTATCTGTGCTCGCTGCAGTCGGGACTGTCATTCTCGGGTTGGCCTTCACAGCCACAGCAGGCGTTGCATCCTACTAGACTACAACAATTAGACACCCAGGGCACAACTCCATAACCCACGGGATTGACGGATGCCTACTACAATGTTGGTAGGATGGCAAGGTGTCTCCCAGGACGTACCTGGACTTGTGTAGGTTGGACGGCAAGGTGTCTCGTGGGACGACGTCGTCTATCTGCTGCTGCACGCGTCGCTGGACGTCGGGGTACTTAATCATGTACAGGATCATCCACCGGAGCATGTTGGATGTTGTGTCGAAACCAGCCGAAAAGATGTCAAAGGCTGTCCTCAGCAGGTCCAGTTCTACGAAAGAATACGAAGTATATTTCACCTATTTTTTGAGTGTGTGAGTGTGCGTGTAAGGGAGAGAGCATACACAATAAAATATTATTGGCATTTTCTCTCACAATAATGGTGAAACAAACAATACAAATCTCAGGAAAGTAGAAATGTAACTATAGACTGTTCAACCACAGTAACCGCGCTCCAGCTTGACTCACCGCTGAAGAACTCTGCGATGTCAGCTTTGGAGTCCATGGCTACCAGGTACTGGTCCACGACGTCCCGAGGATTGGCTGGGTCCAGCTTGGCCCGATGCTCGGCCACCACCTCCTGCAGAGAGGTAACATGTACATGTATATATGGATGGCCCCAGAACAAGACACCGCCAACTGCAGACAGAAACATGTATACAAGAACGCTCCCAAAAATATACACGTCATCCACCTGTGCTCCACGTATGGTCAGAATGACCAATCCAAGAGAATAAAAAGCTTATTTTTATATTAACTATAGTCGCTCTGTATGAATTGCATAATACTTGAATAAAGATGCACTTAAATTAACTTCACTCCTCTCGTTTAAAGCATTTAGGGAACCAATAACAGCTAATATAACAGACGTGGGATCGCCGAACTGTTTCAAGCGAAGAATAGCTTTTCCGCTCTGTTTGGTTTTAAAGTTCATTGACTTTCTTGTTCAGGGAAGTCTGTTCACGAATATCTGTATAACGGTGACTCAGAGTTACAGCCCACACAATAACCCCGTAGACACCTAAGATAGTACTTACACAACAGCCATGAAACACTTAAGGTCGAGCTCACACATCAGCCCCGCACACGTTCAAGGTATAGCCTTACATAACAGCCATGCAGAATCAATTACAGCCCCGCTCCTGTGCCGGGTAAGTACACTACAGGTTCACCATAGCCCGTGCTACTCGGAGCTTTTTATTCTGAGTAGCTGAATCTAAAACAACAACAACAGCTCTAATTATACCGCACTCTACTTACCGCCATCATACCTTTGGCCTGCATTATGACATTCTCGAACGTCTCCTCTTCAAGAAGTCTTCGTCGTATAAACATCGGGATGAGATTCTTCACCTTCGGGAAGAGCTCGAACACTACCAGCAATGTAGATGGATCAAAAGATCTCATCAATTTCATGAAACTCATGATTCCCTCATCACCTGGGACGTAGCGCTTACCTGTTGATAGTATTTTGTTACTGATGACATACATATAATGAAACCCGCAATAATGTTATGTATTAGAAAATATTGAGGCTATGGAGTGGGATGGAACTCGTATCTCTAGACGCCGATGAAAACACGCACTATTCCATGATGCGGTTAAAAGCATCACAACCCTCTTCTGTCCTTACGTTCCCTGACCTGCTAGGTAGCAGGCAACCCCTCTACCACTGGAACATCACTGGCGTCTGCTTGCTATCTATCAGGTCGAGGGTCCCCCCTCCACGAGAGTCCATGTGAATGAAAATGGTGGTGATGCACATATTTATTGGTGAAATAAATTTATATTTAAATTGTGATTCTATTCATACATGCTTTCAGGGTTCTCTCCCCACGAGGAATCCAAAAAAGAAACCATCGTCTGCCGAACAGGTGTCACTGTTTATAATCTACTAAGACAAGTCTTCATAGCTTGTTGGTTTACGCCTAAAGTTTGTTGGTTTGGTGTTGACTTGAAACCCATCAAACTCTGGAGGGTTATTAGGGCCACCATAATAGCCTAATGACTAACCAGAAAGTATACTTTATTCCTGTAACTTGCGTACTACACTTGTGTAGTGAAGTGTAGTGTATGTTTATTGAGACAAGAAAAAAATATAAAAAATACCGACTTCGTTTCCTTGCCAAACCTGTGACCAGATTTCGCCTAACCTCACGACGTCTCTAGCGAGGTTTCCCGTCCATCAGAATTTTACCCAATGCCTTACCCAATATTTGATTCCCCCCACCCCACCTTTCCTTATGTTAATTGGCCCTATCCCTCACCTTATGTGCGATTGCTTCTTCACCTCACCATCACTCCTTCGACTCTCACATGTACATTAAATAAAAAGTGTACATGATGTATCATTCTTTACATTCCTTCTAGGTCAGCCTTCCCNTCTACTGCAACAGTTGCAGTAACATCAATAAAAAAAAGTACCTAGTAGTGTACCTATAAATGAAATGTTGTCACTATAAGAACTTTTTTTTGACAACGCTTCACTAGAAAATCTACGATCTTAACATTTTGTGCAACAGCAACACTATTATGGGGGTCCAAACATATTTTTAGAACTCATAATTACTTAATTACTAAAACAACTGAGTTGTTGGGCTCATACATATGCTAGCCAAATAAGACTAACGAAACACTTACCTAAGCTAAAGGGCAAGAAGCCCTCCTTCTGGCCTGAGAAGTTTCCCTCAGCGTCTAAGAACCGGTCGATGTTGAACTGGTCGGGTTCCTTCCAGTACCGTGGGTCATCGTGACAACACACAGTACACCCGAACACCCAACTTCCCTGTAGAGGACGCAACACAACGCTCTCAGTGTTTTAGCAGTTAATGGGGCAAGACAACATATAAGAAACACACGTAAAGCTTGAGTGGGGTGAGTGAATGAGTGAATAGCATATGAGTAAGTGAGTTTACCTTTGGGATGAAGTAGCCGCCCAGTTGAACATCAGAAATGTTTGAGTGCAGGATGCCCAGACCAACTAACGAGGACATTCGGAGCACCTCGTGAATCAACGCCTCAACCAAAGGCAGCCTGAAATACACATCATACCTATAAGTCTTTCGGGAGTGTGAATTAAGCATTGTTGATAGTTGAAGCAATATTAGAATCTCTCTGTTCATATTTTTATTTTGACCATAAACACACACACACACACACACACACACACACACACACACACACACACACACACACACACACACACACACACACACACACACACACACAAGTCATCCAAACTTTGACACTCAAGCCTACGCCCTATAATCTATATCACCCAGCCCATTCTCTGGGCTGCTAACATTATATATATTCCTTTATTATTTACAAATACGTTCCATTTTAAAAGGACTGGTCAGTTCCACAAAAAATTACATATTAGGTGGGAACCTTTCCACCACCGCCCACGGGATAAGTAAGGGATGCATAATAAAGAAATTGAACGTATGGGGACACGTTATCCACCGAGAAGCCTCCAGTGACACATTAATTAGTATAAGTACAAGAAATATAAAATTAGAAACAAAAGAGAATCGATATCCTAATATAATAATAACTTAAGTAGGAATAATTCTGTAACACATATTTCAATCCAAAACCTGACATCTATACTTCCCAGTACAACAGAATATGGCTGACATTCGGCACATTTATTGTTTTTTGTTTCTTCAAAGACGTCTCCATACACGGATAGCTTTTATTATAGGCCTGAAAAAGAGAAACCACTTATTTTCTTCACAGCTAAATAAACTATAATGTTATGGCGAATGAACTGAAGCTTGTGTTTGTAGGACGGCAAGTGGGGCATCATAGGGACGTACCTGGACTTGTGTTGATAGGACGGCAATGTGTCTCGCGGGACGTACCTGGACTTGTGTTGATAGGACGGCAAGGTGTCTCGCGGGACGTACCTGGACTTGTGTTTATAGGACGGCAATGTGTCTCGCGGGACGTACCTGGACTTGTGTTGATAGGACGGCAGGGTGTCTCGCGGGACGTACCTGGACTTGTGTTTATAGGACGGCAATGTGTCTCGCGGGACGTACCTGGACTTGTGTTGATAGGACGGCAAGGTGTCTCGCGGGACGACGTCGTCTATCTGCTGCTGCACGCGTCGCTGGACGTCGGGGTGCTTGATCATGTACAGGATCATCCACCGGAGCATGTTGGATGATGTGTCGAAACCAGCCGCAAAGATGTCAAAGGCTGTCTTCAGCAGGTCCAGTTCTACGCGAGAACGCGAAATAGATTACACCTATTAGTGTGTGTGTATGTAACATTGGAATTTACAGTGTTCTAATGACTAAAATCTCAGCTCCAGAGATATGCTACCACAGAACACATATGACGTTCATGCGTGTCTAGTGGAATATAATATTTTGGGAAAAAAGAGAAAGGAGAGAGAAGGAAAGGGAGAGATATTTGAAGTGAGGGAGGAGATAAGTGGAGAGGCGAGATGGGTGAATGTATGTGGGGAGAAAGATGGAGACGTTAGGAAATTGGAAGGAAAGGAAGGGGAAGAGATATCTTGGAGGAGAAAGCTGTAGACGGAAAGAGAGAGAAAACAAGTAAGAAAACTAATATTTCATTGTTCATAACCTTGCAATTGTCTGGGTTAAAGTCTACGAACCATTTATCGCTTGTGTGTGTGCGAGTGCATGTATATGTGTGTGTGTGTGTGTGTGGGAGAAAGAAAGCATACACAATAAAATATCATTAGTGTATTCTCTCGTGATAAGGAAGATGAAATAAAATATGACTTATAAAAATAAAAACTTAACTATTGACTGTTCAACCACAGTAACCGCGCTCCAGCTTAACTCACCACTGAAGAACTCGGCGATGTCAGCTTTGGAGTCCATGGCTACCAGGTACTGGTCCACGACGTCCTGAGGGTTGGCTGGGTCCAGCTTGGCCCGATGCTCGGCCACCACCTCCTGCAAACAGTAAAGATTTATACACTGACGGCACACAAAAATATATGTCATCCACCTGTGCTCCCGATGGAGCCAACTTGTGGTCTGTATGACCAATCTCTGGAATCCATGAGAATATACTATAATGTTTATACTAACTATAATCGCTCTGTTCGAATTGCATAACATTTAAATAATAATACACTGAAAATTAGCTTCAGTTTCTCATCATTTAAAGGATCTAGGGAACTAATTATCGCGTTAACATAATAGAAGTGGGATTGCCGAACTGTTTCAAGCAAAAGTTAGAAATATATGTATGAATGAGTTTGATTTATCGTTATAATTGTAGACAATGGTATTGTAATTCTGCCGTCGTTGAAAAAATAGCTGTTCGTGAGATTTTTTTTCGTTCTGTTTGGTTTTAGAGTTCATTCAGTTTCTCTTTCAAAGAAATCTGCTCACAAATACCTGTATAACGGTAAGTCAGAGTTACGGACCATACAATAGTCTAGCAGACACTCAGAGGTAGAACTTGCATAAGAGCCATCAAACACTTAAATTAGAGCACACTCACCCCCATCAAACGTTTCGCCTCCTTTACGAGGCGCGCGAACGAATCCTCTCCAAGAAACTTTCGCCTTATAAACTTCGGGACGATCTTCTTCAACCTCGGGAAGAGATCAGCCACCACTAGCCAGGTAGAAAACTCAAGAGATCTCAGCAATTTTATGAAGCTCCTGATTCCCTCATCACCTGGCATGTAGCGCTTACCTATGGATAGTATTTTGTTACTGATGACATATATATAATGAAATCACAATAATGTTATGTATCTGTGAGAAAATGTTTTCATAGATTTTATACCTCATAAGAAAACACGCATTACATCCTTGACTACGATGGGGGTAAAGAGCATCACTGCCAGAAATTCTCCTGTGCTTGCATCTCCTGACCAAGGACCAGAATTCAACTAACATTTCCTCATCTTTCCTCATTCATGATGGCTTTGTCTACATTTTAAACAGTTTGTGAGCTCCGAAGAGCTACGGGCTTTTTATAACAATAATAACCATGAGTTGTGAGGTTTCAAAGCTATTAAATTGTTTAATAAATGTACAAAAAAGCCGCAATTATTGAGGAAAGATGTACAGGTTTCATAATGGCTTGAGTAAATGCTTACTAAATCCTGACCCGGCTTTCCTCTCCTCTTTTCCCTTCCATCTCCTCTATTTCCCCTTTCTCCCCAACCTTCCCCTTCATCCCCATCTCCTAACCCACCCCACCCCTCTCCCCTCCAATCTTGAGCAGATAGACATTTCCATTTATACGAAGTAAATGATGAAATGCGCAGATAAATGGCGAGAGTAACAACAAAACTCTATGGACATATCCGAGTTATTCCAGTTTCCATTTCAGGCGTCGTGAAAATCACTCAGGATTTTAGAATACAGGCAATATTTCTTAAAGAATTTAACGTAGACCTACCCCAACCTTGCAGCCTATGTCCGTCTTTTACCCTCAAAGAATTTCCTCACAAATTTGGGTAAGACTAGAATCTGGCCTCCATTAGTAAGCTGGAGTCTTGCTCTTGTAGCAGATTGAGAACTTTATCTTTTGGCTGGTGTCAGAATAGGTTATGTTTCTGTTAGCTGTTTCATCAGAGGTACAGTGGAGGTTCACCTTCCTTCTAATGTGTTCTTAGACATATTCGTTAGAGTATTCATTATTGACTAGGACCTGCCTTACTTTACTAAGTTTCTCATTAACCTACTTTCAGTTAGAGCTGTGTGTGAGAGCACGATTGGCATAGGCGTCGACTGCCTGTACCTGTGAGGATACTCACCACTACCATTAAGGCATTCCTATGTTGTTTTCCTTAACGTTGTCTGCATTGTCAAAACCACCATTCGTTTCCACGAGTATTACATGTAAAAAAGGCAGCTTAGTTTCACTCTCAATTTCACAAATAAATCTTAGCACGGATCTTCGCCCGAATTCATTATTAAACTGCAGCAGTCACTTAATGTAAACGACCTGCAATAATAGGCCATAATCATACCTACAGCATACGTCAAGTTCTATGACTGTGTCGACAACGACTGTGTTCAAATATGTAAATAGGATATAAAGGTGAGAACCTATGGCAACGGCATCTGCTCGTTTGTACACACGTCTGTATGGGCTTAGGAAGTGTGTGCCCATTTAGTACTGGATCCCGATAAACTGTTCGTCATTCCAATAGGCTCATCCTCGGAGGAGGGTGGTAATAGCCTAAGCTACTCTAACCCTTTGAGATGTATTTTATTGCCTCAATAAACGTACTAGAACTCATCCTCGAGCACGTTGGTAAACTGCGACTCCACATCCAGGGACGATCTCGCGCCTGATGCCTGCAACCTTCGCAATAAGACAATCAATTCCTTTGCAGACTTAAGGCAGAAAACACATGGCACGTATGGAGTCGGCAGAGTGTTGAGTCGCTTAGCCAGTCCATAGGTTGGTGTTGGTATCTGACATGATCGGTACACGTTGGTCTTGACAGTCTCAAACGCATATCCAGATTTATACTCTCTAGTATCTTTGGGCAAGGGAAGTCTAGTTCTTTTGTCATTAACAGTTTCAACCAATCTTTTACCTTCGTAAACAGTGGGTACGGGAGTAGATGATTTCCGACTCTTGTTAGCAGGCTCAGAGCTTTCCCTTCTCATATCTTATGGTAAACATTTTCCTGCTAGTCTTGCTTGGAACACGAAATATTGACACATGGTACAGCAAAACAAAAGCTAGACGTACTTGCCACCATCTGCCACACGACGTTGAGGACCGCGATGTTGATGGACGGGGGGAAGGGTGTGGGCGCTCCAGTATCTTTCTTCATTTCCTCCACCAACATGTTGGCCTCGTGCAGGATGGCGTCCTCCAGGTAGGTCTTGCCCATGCCCAGGTCCCGCAGGTTACGCAATAAGAACCTACGAGCGTTCTGCCACCTCTCCCCATTGGTCATGATCACTCCTGCAAGGTGAAAGTAACTTATATTTCTTTCAACGAATGGGAAAATATATATTTTTGTGCTCATGTTAAAATATCAATCGTGAAAAATTGTTACTTGCCTGCCTCCTTTCCGTCAGTCAACATGTTAGCAAAGGGAAGGTCAGGGCGGTCTGCCAACTCCTGCTTGCTAAAGGCCTCTTTGATAAGCTGGTAGTTACACATGTATATCAACTTCGTCGATCCCAGTTCAGTCCTGTTGTGGGTGTAGAAATTTTAAGCAACACATAAATCCATTGATGACCCATGTTCGCGAGTCACGTTATAGCATTGGCCAAATGTTTATTATTAATCCGGTAGCCGCCGCCCCCTAACCTCCCCAGCCTGTTGATGAAATAAAATACTTTACACATGACATCAACCCATTTACTAATTGTGCTTGCCCATCATACGACTGTCACCTTCAAACTACATAAGTAAATATTTCCATACGGTGCAATAAAATGTAAAATTTCCTCATGTATTTAAGGAAATTATATTTCCTCAAATATCAATGTTATAGTTTTATAGTTATACCTACGTTAGGTTAGATGTTTCAAATTCTCTTGGCAAATATTTATATTTACAGCGGCTGCTGAATTAACGAGTATTTGGTAAATATTTATTATATCAGATTGCATGATTCACAACATATTTCGCTCAAACTATTCTTGGAGAGTGCTGCACTCACTTCCTATGTTCAAAATACATCTCTCAAATCAAATATAAATAAATAGATATTAGTATACATGTTATAATATAGTGTAAATTAGACCTAGGTCGGATTAGGTGTTCTGGTTTTGCTGCCAATTATTCATATTTAAAGTACGTGGGTGAAACGTTTAGAGAGATGCGTTACAAACACAGAAAGAGAGCGAAATACTGTCTGAGAAAAGTTGGAAGGTAATCACTCAGTGTACATATTGACATCACCTTTAGATATCACTACACTGAGAACTTAATGCAAGTAACCGTAGAAATCCGTCTCTTACCTGAAGATATCCCCATACTTTTTCCTGTATTCCTTCACCTGTGAGATCTGGAAAGGGGTATGTTTCCGAGGAACGGAATCACCAGAGGACCTGTGAAGCGATAGTTTACATTCAGTGTGGAACAAATTTATCCTAAGATTTACCTAATATTAGGTTTACTTAACGGAAGTTGAGTAGAAATGTAAATTACTTTTATTGTGATGACACTCCGTATGAAGTGACACGTGATGTAACTCAGCCAAGCAATCAACATAACAATTTAATATTTAAGAAAAGGTTTATGAGGTTTATAAAGTTTTTATTTTTTCCCACGGATATTCCTGCGCAGGCCCTAAGCCTCTGGCTGGCCCACTAAGTGTTACTTGTTTCTGTTCTATTATAGGCTGTGTTTGAGTATTTATGACTCGTATGGTCGCTTCAGTAATATTTTGCTCCATGTGTTGAATTTTTTCTTCTCTGTTGAATCTAAGTTGAAATCTAATTGGGTTTGTAACAGTGCACTGTGTTATATAATGTTCCAGTGGTCTTATCTAACACAGTGCACAGTTTCAAACTCATTAAGATTTCAATAATATTAAGAGTTATCCCCCGGGGGACCTTGTGCATGGTGGGGATCACATCAATGTGTCACTGTTCCGTTCATAACCTGAGTGTTCTCATCTCTTGGTAGTTTGAGCGAGACTACCGGGAGGAAGGTAAAGGATGGAAGTATCCTAGGGAGCTGAGTGATCCCCTGGGACACAGGGTATGGTGACCCTTGGGGAAGGGCACCAAGACTCACCTGGGGGCATGCCCTTGGGCCTGAGGAACCAGTACCGCAGCAGCACCACCAGCACCACAAACAGCACCACCTCCAACCACATGATGACGTGAAGCTGTTGCTGTTGAGTTACCGCCGGTTCTGCGGCAAGTTACCGTCACCTGCGGCAAGTTACCGCCGGTTCTGCGGCAAGTTACCGTCACCTGCGGCAAGTTACCGTCACCTGCGGCAAGTTACCGTCACCTGCGGCAAGTTACCGTCACCTGCGGCTTACCCCGTAGTGCTCAGCTGTCACTGATGAAATTGCCCTGAAAGATAAGATAACATATCAATGCTTCGTAAGATAAGATCACTCGGCAGATACCAGACAACATCGAGGAAAATAAAGATCGGGAAGTTGTCACCTTCCCTTAAAGAGAGGTCGGGAAGTGAGATAATATAAGCTTGGCACATGACAGATGTTTACATCTGTCACATATATATATATATATATATATATATATATATATATATATATATATATATATATATATATATATATATATATATAGAGAGATGTATTCAAATGAGTAATTGATGATAACTTTGGAACAAGTTACACTGGACGCCCGAATCTTGGCTCCTTGCGAGTTGTTCACAAGGAACACTCGATGAACATATACAAGGAACACTTGGAGAATCTTCACAAAGAATATTTGATGATGAATCTTCACAACGAAAACTTGATGAAGAATGTGCAGTAAATGTGAAACGCTGAGAGTTCATGACAATACTCTCATCTCCACAGGCGTCAGAGGCTATAGGTAGTGTGTATTGATGCAGAGGTCTCCTCTAGCACCCGTTGAAATGTCCCGGACGGTAAGCTGTGGATTGCTCTTGTTAATGAGGCTCGTCTTTCCAAACTGATACGTTTCAGTGGTGATGTCCTTTGGTTGTCATGATGACGTTGCGTGTTGGCATTTTGACGGAGGCTTCGACCGTGGCGCCCGTGTCGGTGGTGGAGATTAAGCATATGGACCAAATGGATATATTGTAAACTACATTTAAATTGGCATCATTTCTTTTCTTCATCATATCACAGCTCTTTGTCCCCATATCCCAGCTGCTTGTCCCCATATCCCAGCTGCTTGTCCCCATATCCAGCTGCTTGTCCTCATATTCTAGGTCCTTATCCTCATATCCCAGGGAAATAGGTAAATTAAATCAGGAAATACGTATGGGGGAGGCTACAGCACGGGGGGGGGGGCGTTGGTTGGGGAAATGACCTGGGGAAAGCGTGACTGAAGGGAATGAATAGAGAGGTATAAGAGAGAGAGAGAGAGAGAGAGAGAGAGAGAGAGAGAGAGAGAGAGAGAGAGAGAGAGAGAGAGAGAGATCAACATATGCGAGAAGCAGGGTAGCAACTCGAAATGTTTGTTTGGATAAGAATTGAGCTATAGCGATGATGCGTCAACCCCTCCCCCACAAGTGCCCCTCCTCACCACCCACACCTCAACCATCCACCACCAGCACCACCAAACATGCCTTCCCACCACCCACACCTCAACCATCCACCACCAAACATGCCTCCCTACCACCCACACACACAAGCCTTCCTACACCCACACAATACAAAACTACACGATTCATATATCTTTTTATTCAGTAAATAAGGATTGGTTATTGAATCAATTATTACTCGTCAGGAATGAGCGTTTGACCTGCACGAGGAAAGAGAATCATTATAGCTAAGGAGGAGCCTCCATATACAACCCACAAACAAAGACTAGGAGGCCACTACAAGCGTGAGTGAGAGTAACAAGTCATGTCTGAGTGTTATTACATGCTGACAAAAGTAGCACATGATGCCATGAAATCTATTAATAGATGGCAACTTTATTTACAAAGAGATTAAGTTACATGGGATTTGTGAGGAGCAAAATAAGCAAACACAGCAAAGTGAATTTGTGGTACAGCATGTGAAGACACAAATAAGAGAGAGAGAGAGAGAGAGAGAGAGAGAGAAGAGAGAGAGAGAGAGAGAGAGGAGGGGGGGGAGAGAGTGAGAGAGGTGAAGATTAATAATTTTAAGATAAAAAAAAACGTAACAAGCGCTAAGAACCTATCCTCTCAACCACTGGTTGAATAAGCTGACTAATGCTCAATAAACAGTTGGATAAGCTGATCAAGACTCACGTTGGCACAGGAAGACACTGCTGGGCTCGGCACACATCTACACAACAGTATAACGCACCAGACACTGCCTAAGGAGGTAGGGAACTGACACACGACTTTATACACAAACTTATAACATGTCCTTGAGGCACACTTGCCAGCTCTCGCCAGAGGGAGTGTTAGTGGCGTGAACTTTATCTGCTGATATACTAGTTCTAAACGAGTGATTAACGTCTTACAATCTGCACGAAATTAACAAGTCAGAGTGACTAGGTGATTAAATTGTTGTCGTGGCCAAATATATACATATCATAGTGACTAAGCAATCTCCAGTTGCGCGCGCGCACACACACACACACACACCACACACCCACACACACACACACACACACACACACACACACACACACACCACACACCACAATCAGCTAACGTAGTCCCGATATACAAGAAAGGGGATAGACAGGAGGCACTGAACTCCAGGCCAGTGTCCCTAACCTGCATACCATGCAAGCTGATGGAGAAGATTGTGCGAAAAAAGCTAGTGGAGCATCTGAGCGAAGGAACTTTGTAACACAGCATCAACATGGGTTCAGGATGGCAGGTCCTGCCTCACAGGGTTACTTGAATTCTACGACCAGACAACAAAATAAGGCATGGGCAGACTGCATATTTTTGGATTGTCAGAAAGCCTTTGATACAGTGCCACACAAGAGCTAGTGAGAAAGCTGGAGATGCAGGCTGGAGTGAAGGGAAGGTACTCCATTGGATAAAGGAGTACCTAAGCAACAGGAGACAACGAGTCTGTGTGAGGGGTGAGGTCTCAGATTGGCGAGACGTTACAAGTGGAGTCCCGCAGGGGTAAGTCCTTGGACCTATACTGTTTCTGGTATATGTAAATGATCTCCCAGAGGGTATAGATTCGTTCCTCTCAATGTTTGCCGACGATGCAAAAATTATGAGGAGGATTGAAACAGAGGATGATAGTAGGAGGCTACAAGATGACCTAGACTGAGTGAATGGTCCAGCAAATGGCTATTGAAGTTCAACCCGAGTAAATGCAAAGTAATGAAACTAGGCAGTGGAAACAGGAGGCCAGACACAGGATACAGAATAGGAGATGAAGTACTTAATGAAACAGAGAGAAGAAAGATCTAGGAGTTGATATCACACCAAACCTGTCTCCTGAAGCCCACATAAAAGAATAACGTCTGCGGCATATGCGAGGCTGGCTAACATCAGAACAGCGTTCAGGAACCTTGTACACCAAGGTTCCTGAACGCTGAATCACCTGATTCTGATTGGTCAGAATCTTGTACACCACATATGTAAGACCAATCCTGGTGTATGCGGCCCCAGCATGAAGCCCGTACCTTGTCAAGCACAAGACGAAGCTGGAAAAAGTCCAAAGGTATGCTACTAGACTAATCCCAGAACTAAGAGGCATGAGTTATGAGGAAAGGCTGCGGGAAATGCACCTTACGACACTGGAAGTCAGAAGAGTAAGGGGGGACATGATCACAACCTACAAAATTCTCAGGGAATCGACCGGGTAAACAAGGATAAACTATTCAACACTGTGGGACGCGAACAAGGGGACACAGGTGGAAACTGAGTACCCCATGAGCCACAGGGACGTAAGAAGGAACTTTTTCAGTGTCACAGTAGTTAATAGATGGTATGCATTAGGCAGTGATGTGGTGTACGCTGACTCCATACACAGTTTTTAATGTAGATATGATAGAGCCCAATAGGCTCAGGAACCTTTGAGCCAAAGCTCAACCCCGCAAGCACAATTAGGTGAGTACAATTAGGTGAGTACACACACACATACACACACACACGCACACACACACAACACACACACACACACACCACACACACACACACTAGTTGATTGACGGTTGAGAGGCGGGACCAACGATCCGAGCTCAACCCCCGCAAGCACAATTAGGTCAATTAAATAATTAGATAATACACACACACACACACACACACACACACACACACACAACACACACACACACACACACACACCCACACACACACACCACACACAGAGTATGCCGCCTCATCATGGAGTCCCCATCTGAAGAAGCATATAATGAAACTGGAAAGGTTCAGAGGTTTGCAACGAGACTCGTCCCTGAGCTACGAGGGATGGGGTATGAGGAGCGCCTGAGGGAACTGTGCCTTACGACACTAGAAAGAAGAAGGGAGAGAGGGACATGATAGGAACGTATAAAATACTCAGAGGGATTGACAGAGTGGACATAGACGAAATGTTCACACGGAATAGTAACAGAACGAGGGACATGGATGGAAGTGGAAACTCAGATGAGTCACAGAGATGTTAGGAATTTTCTTTTAGCGTGAGAGTAGTGGGAAAATGGATGCACTCAAGGACAGGTTGTGGAAGCAAATACTATTCATAATTTTAAAACCAGGCATGATAGGGAAATGGGACAGAGTCATTGCTGTAAACAACTGATGCTCGAAAGGCGGATCAAGAAGAGTCAATGCTCGATCCTGCAGACACATATAGGTGAGTACATATAGGTGAGTACACACAATTTGAGATTCACTCACATGGAAGGTGCTTCTCTTCTCTTCTCTCTCACTATAAANATTTACACACACACACACACACACACACACACACACACACACACACACACACACACACACACACACACACCACACACACACACTGGGGGTTGATATCACGCCAGACCTGTCCCCTGAAGCTCATATCAAGAGGATAACATCAGCAGCATATGCCAGGTTGGCTAACATAAGAACGGCCTTTAGAAACTTGTGTAAGGAATCTTTCAGAACATTATATACCACATATGTCAGACCAATCCTGGAGTATGCGGCTCCAGCATGGAGTCCCTATCTAGTCAAGCATAAGACTAAACTGGAAAAGGTTCAAAGGTTTGCCACCAGACTAGTACCCGAGCTGAGAGGTATGAGCTACGAGGAGCGACTGCAGGAATTAAACCTCACTTCGTTGGAAGACAGAAGAGTTAGGGGGGACATGATCACCACATTCAAGATTCTCAGGGGAATCGACAGGGTTGATAAAGACAGGCTGTTTAACACAAGGGGCACACGCACTAGGGGACACAGGTGGAAGCTGAGTGCCCAAATGAGCCACAGAGATATTAGAAAGAACTTTTTTAGTGTCAGAGTGGTTGACAAATGGAATGCATTAGGAAGCGATGTGGTGGAGGCTGACTCCATACACAGTTTCAAATGTAGATATGATAGAGCCCAGTAGGCTCAGGAAACTGTACACCTGTTGATTGACGGTTGAGAGGCGGGACCAAAGAGCCAGAGCTCAACCCCCGCAAGCACAACTAGGTGAGTACAACTAGGTGAGTACACACACACACACACGCGCACACACACCACACACACACACACACACACACACACACACACACACACACACTTAAAACACACACATATTGCACAATATGCATTACATAGTTATCTTGGGTACAAGTCCAGTATATTAAGTGTTCCAGTAGTCAGATAGTATTTACAGAGTTCAGCATATCTCACCCCAGCGGGCGAGAGTTGTCAGTATGAGACAATCTATAAAACAATGATCAACGGAATGCATGTTTTCTCTTTCACAAAGTTGACACGTGGTGTATTCGACATACGAGTTTTGAGAACACTGCCAGATACGTCTATATCCCAGGTTTATTTTGGCCACTATAACATCACATTGCCGAGTTCTTCCTCTATTAGTTCCCTGTGTGCCTGATAGCTGGGTGGGCAGCACTTCGGATACGTAGTCCTGAGGTTCCGGGTTCGATCCCCGGTGGAGGCGGAGACAAATGGGCAAAATGTTTCTTTCATTCTGATGCCCCTGTTATCTAGCAGTAAATAGGTACCTGGGAGATAGCTGCTACGGGCTGCTTCCTGGGGGGAGGTGTCTCAAAAAGGAGGCCTGGTCGAGGACCGGGCCGCGGGGACGCTAAAGCCCCGAAATCATCTCAAGATACCCTTAAGATATCCCTATGTAAATGTCTCTTCACCGTATGCATCGTTATGTTTAATGCTGCAGTTTTCAGGTCTTTGTGAGTTTGTTAGATCAGTAAGATTTTCACCAGATATTCGTTTAAGTATGTTACATGCACATCCGGTACATCTTCCACCTTCTTCTACAGATTCGTCGGTATAGCATTGGTACACATCGCTACCCACAGCTTAAGCACTCTCAATGATGCTTTTCAATATACGCAGCTATACTTGGAAGCATTTATGAAATCAACTGTCAGATCCAGTTATCCCTTGGATTAATTGGTTGATTAATTATTAATTGTGATGAGTGTTGTCGCTGTGTAAATGAGATGTAGTGAGCTAATAGGGCTCTCTCCCTCTGTTTCCTTCTCTTTCCCTACCTCTCCCTCTCTTTCCCTATCTCTGTCTCTTTCCCTCTCTCTTTCTCTCTCTCTTTCTCTCTCTTTCTTTCTCTTTCCCTCTCTCTCTTCTTCTCTCTCCCTCCCTCGACCCTCCCTATCAAGCTTCCCCCGCTGTTATTGGCACGGAAACAGCTTTATTGAATGTGTCACGGTTCATATGCCTTAAGATGGAACATATTGATCGTGGCTCACGGTGCTAGCGTACCTTCACTTCCACCCACCTACTCCTCACCACCGATGAAAACTTGAATATAAAATGTATGGTAACAAGAAGAAAATGATTGACCAGCCACAGCTGACAAATCGAACGGAGTTTACCTCTAGCAGAATAAACAAGTATAGGCAGATGATGTGTCGCAATAACGTGGCTGAAGAATGTTGACTAAACCACACACTAGAAGATGAAAAGACGACGACGTTTCCGTCCGTCCTGGACCATTATCAAGTCGATTGTGAAGAGACGAGTTGTTTGGTTGGTTTGGATTCAGTTACTCAGAACAAAAAGTTCCAAGTAGCATGGGCTATGGCGAGCCTGTAAGTGGAGGCTCTTTGGAGCCATTATCTGTATCAGTAGCTGATACTAGAGATCTGGGGATGGAAGGGAGTCTTCATGATGGTTTTCAGTCCTGGAGGGCTGGCTGTACTGGTTGTGGAGCTGGTGGGGTAAGTGAAGACCTTTAGGTCTTCCGTTTCTTAAGAGACGAGAAAGGCACGGGCATAAGGCAAGAGAGAGGTAAGGAGGAAATCTTAGAGGAAGGTAAAAGCAAGGCAAAAAATATATGTAAGGTTGACTGACCTTTAAAAAAAAAAAGGAAATGCTCAATATAACATAATATTTGTTTTTGTTATTTCTATAGCGTCTAGTAATTAACTGCATAAACCTCATGTTAATGAAAAAATACAGTAGATACAAAAGAGTTGTTCTCCCCGGAGAAGCGCTAACTCACAATTGGTTTGCATGTAATTGATAACTACATGTATAAATCCCATTTGAAAATGGGAGCACATTCGTGAAATATTTAGCTGCCTGGGGACGTTGGACGGGGCTCGAGGGGACCACCTATCCATCACCCTCTGGCAGATGTGCATATACACCCGATTTAAATCTCGCTTGTTGGATATTGTGTGAATGTGCAACTTTTGCGTGATGGAATTTGCATAAAACGTTGATATTTGCAATCGTTGGTAAAGTACTCTGTAGTTTGTGTCTGAGGGTAAGAGTAAATTGGTGTCCATAGGCTAGAAACAAATATTAATAGTTATAGGCAAGATATTGAGGGAGAGATGAGTGTAAAGGCTGCAGAGAAAAGCTTAGTGACAAGACATGCTCCCTCCCTCTCACTTTCTCACTTCCTCTCTCCCCCACTCTCTTCCTTTCTGCATCCCTCTTTCTCCTCCTCTCTCCACTTTCTTCACAATCTCTATTTAGTTCCCTTTCTTCCTCACTAATCCTCCATATACACTTTGTTTTTCACTGCTGGCTCACCAGTCGTGGTGGTCGTCGCGTGAGACGTCCATCACAGCCTTCTCGCTCATGATTATTATTCACTACCACTCTTCCCCAACGCTGCTTCTCCTCCTCCCCCCTTCCACTCTTCCTCCCATTTTGCTTCTTCCTCCTCCTCCTCCTCCTCCTCCCCTTAAGGAAATACCTGCACTTAGGGCGTCGCATCTCAACTCACAATGCATGCTTCAGGGGCCCCGGGAAGCCCTTTGATCCTGCAGGAAAGTTCAAGATTTTATAATTTAGGATTAAAAATATACTTCTATCTTGTTTAAGTTCTGTGATCACTATCATTGTCATTTTATGCACCAGCTCGATGCCGTTTTATTTTATTAGTCTGTTCTTGATTTTTTTGTATCTCTACGTTACTACGATAAAGGTCTGGGGATCATGATTAGTATAAATTTAAAACCAAAAATTTTTTGCCTAATTTTTCGAAATATAGCAAATAGGATATTAGGGTTTATGTCTAGAAGCGTTAGCTATAAAACACTTAAAGTTATTCTTCAGCTATATATTGCTATTGTTAAAATTCATTTAGATAATGCAGTAAGATTTTGGTCGCCATATTACAGAAGGGACATAAATCCACCTGAACGCGTTCAGCGTAGGATGTCAGCGTTAAATCCAGAAATTAAAAACCCTCAATGTGAAGATTGAGAAAGCTAACACGATTCAGAAGTCGCTTGTTCCTGCACTCACATTTGTAAAGAAAATAATTTACATTATCGAGAAAGAGGAAAAGTTAGCGTGACATGATTGAGTGATGCAATTGGATAAATTGGGTATAACAAAATAGATATTAATAAGGTATTAAATATAACACACAATAGATCACGAAAAAATGGGTATAAATTGGACGAGTTTAGAGTTAGGAAAGACATGAATAAATATGGGTTTGGAAAGAGGGTTGCTCATTTGAAGAATTAATTACCCCGGAACTTAATAGACGATGGATCACTGGAATGTTTCAAACGTAGGGTGGACATATACAATAATATGCCATTAAACCCTTTGGACTTTCCTTAATTCTTATGTTCTTAGGCATGAGGAGAGCGAGGCATGAAAGATGACATTCTTCATCTTCTGCAGCTCTTCCACAGACACAACACCACCAAAGAGCTTCACAATAAAGGCCTCTCTGGCATCTTTCATTTCAGTTCACTTTACCTGCAAACAATATTACATTCCAGTCAGACGCTTCTTGGGAACAACCGCTGTGGCGAAACTCGCTCCACCTCAAATAGTATTTTATGTTCTCAAATCCACAGGAACGTCTAACATATTGAATTTACAGTAATCAAGTTACTTAGATGCATGAACAAGTTTGCCAGCTTAGATGGATTAGAAATTTTGTCAGCTTAGATACATGAGACATTTTGTCAGGTTAGATATATGAGACATTTTGTCAGCTCAGATGTATAAGAAATCTAGAATATGTACCCCCCCTCCCCCCCCCCCCAAAAAAAATAGACTTATCGCAATAGACTTATGACTAATTATTTCTGAGTTTGATCTCCGAGAAGAACGAGACATTTGGGCTCGGTTCATTGTGCCTGATGCCTCTGTTCAACTAACATTAAATAGGTTATGAGAGTTAAACACTTGTTGTAGGTTGCATCTTGGGGAAGGACAGTTGTTGGCCTATGGGACCACAACTTACACAACGGGCTTCCTATCTCCTATAATGCGAAACAATTCCAATGCTTCTGTATTGCTCCCTTGCCACCCACGTTACCCCTACCCCACCCTTTCTAGATGTAGAAAGAGTGTTTATATAAAAAAATATGGCTACTCTGTCCACGTTACACTACTAACAGTATCACGGTTGTATATTCACCTCATCCAGCTTGCTATTTTAATTACACTTCTCAATGTAATTCTTAACTTCCTTTCGTATGTAATTATTCACTTTATTGCACACAGAATTCTTCATTCATGACAAGTCCCCATTGGTTATTGCCAGCAAATCTAATAGGTTCGTAACTAATCATTCTGGAGACCGTCGCCACTTCATCTATTCTATCTGCTGACTATTTTCAATCTTCCCATTCCACCCTTTTTCCATATCTGCATTGTATATACTAACCCCTGTCCTATATTCCAATTTTCCATTCATTAACTCCATCCACACTCCATTATCTTTCATTAGTTACTCTGCCCTCTCCCCTTATCTCATATTTCACCACATATTTTGTTCCCCACTCACCCATTACATTCATTACTCTTTCCACACTCCACAACCACTTGCTCTAACAATATCCATCACTCCGTCCCAACTTTATCATCATCTATCTATTCTATCTACTATCATGTTTTCAAACCAATCAGTTCCCCGTTCCATCCAAAATACACTATACTCCTCAGTTCCCTATCCATCCTCCTACACTCATATCCCCCACCCTTAATCCCCCCATCACTTCCTCCACTTCAATAAAAACAAATAAGCACCTCTCACTTCATTATTAAGAAGCATTAAACATCAGGTAATAAATTCAGTCATTACCACGGCTATAATTTGCTTGTACCTCTTCATTATGCCTCAAAATAATTACCTGCAATCTACTGCCTACCCTTACCTCGTTAGTCCGTTTATGACGTGTATGTAATTACCTGATTAATTAGGCTTATGCTAGAGTACACTATCGAGAGTTCCAGATCAGACGGCACACAGGAGACCTCTGTAGAGAGCTAAATATTGTCTTAGATTTCTATTACAGAATGTGGTAGACGATAATCTTCGTATGTTATATGTTTTATAACAATTGGTACTGAGTATTATTTCGTTAAATTAGACAAGGTTACATTAATTTAGGGTAAGTTATTCTAAATTAGATTAGGTTAAATTTGGTTAGGGTAGTTTAGGTTTCAGGGTTTTCGACTGGCTGAATAATAAAGGTGGCAATATACTTTGTCTTTAATCAAGCATAATTAAATCTCTAACATTGTTGAAGATTTATATGCTTTAATGAATGTTAATGATACTCGTGAAGACAACAAAATTTTAAATGGTACATTAACCATTTTGCCTGAACGTCTAGACTCCAGACCAGGCCAGACACCCCTGTATCGTCGACGGTCCAGACCAGGCCGGACACCCCTGGATCATCGACGGTCCGGACCGGGCCGGACACCCCTGGATCATCGACGCTCCGGACTAGGCCAGACACCCCTGGATCGTCGACGCTCCGGACCAGGCCAGACACCCTGGATCGTCGACGGTCTAGACCAGGCCAGACACCCCTGGATCATCGACGCTCCGGACCAGGCCAGACACCCCTGGATCGTCGACGCTCCGGACTAGGCCAGACACCCCTGGATCGTCGACGCTCCGGACCAGGCCAGACACCCCTGGATCGTCGACGCTCCGGACCAGGCCAGACACCCCTGGATCATCGACGCTCCGGACCAGGCCAGACACCCCTGGATCGTCGACGGTCTAGACCAGGCCAGACGGCCCATTATACTGCCCATCAACCGACCTTCTGAGCACCAGGAATACAAAGTGGTTCCCGAAAGAAACAAGGGACCAATGAAGGTGGCTTTATTTGAGTTAACGACGGAGACTTACGGCTACTAAAATAGACTACTTGTATTGACGGAAGCGAAGGAGGGTGAGAGGGGGTACGAAGGTGTGTTAAGAGTCATGATATGGAAGATAAAAACAGCTCAATTGCCGTAGTCCTCCTCAGTGGTGAAAATTCATCGCCTATTATAGAACGTGGTCACTGTCAGTATAATGATGGCGAGGATCGTGTTTGGTCACTCTTGGTACAGTGCTGACGAGATTTGTATGTTGTCACTGTACACTGCTGTCTGCGAGACGTGATGGTTGCTTTTGCATGGAATGGGGAAGGAGAAAAAAAACATTTAATAACAAAAATTCGGTAAATTACCGTTTTTTTATGTATATTTTTTTGTTTTTTCTTGAGAATAGCAGTACATATAATTTCACAGTCCACAAGAAAGATGCTCCAAGAAACTTGTTGCTTTTACTATTTTAGAAATCACTTGAGAAGGTGAAGAATAGTGTTACTTCTGGTCGTCTCTCAAGAGGAGGTTCCTTTCATATAATTCATCTGTTCTCCTAGGACCTAGGAGTAAATAGGTACCCAGGAGCTAGTCTGCTTGTTGTGGGGAGGGTCCTGTCCTGGGGAAGGTCAGTAATTCGACCCTGGAGGGACCTAACATGTATAAATACACTGGCTGCTTGTCCCCAACACAATATATCAAACAATAGACAGTCGACGATCAAACAAAAAATTCTTCCACAGCTTCGAAGGTTTCTCAATCACAGTTCTGTATTAGTGTAAGAGGTAACTAATCTTTTTTAATATTTCACACCACTAGTGTTGTGGCTGGTTCGTGTAATTGTTGGTTCATATCAGTTCTGGTAATGGTCTGGTTTGTTGTAGACATTATCTTATTTTAACACTTAATCGTGCTTTATCAGACATCTTGAAAAATATATTGTCTTGCCTGTATATTTAGAGTATTGGTCTTGGCAGTCCTTAAGTGGACATGTTAAGCCATAGACAACATTCCTCTCATTCATGGCGTTCCGTTTGATGTCGGGAGAATTCTTAATGCACGTAGCAAGTAAGTTATCCTTTGTGCTACCTATGAAGCTGCCAGCTTTAATAAACTTTTACAGGATAAATATTTCTATCAAATTCTGATAAAAAAAAACTTAACAAACATTTCTGTCTAGGAATTTTTAAAACTAAAAACTTGGCGAGTTCAACTTTTGTCAAATACCTTGGAAACATCAAGAAATAGGGAACAGCAGGGAATTGTCGCGCGGATTATAGTATTGAATAGTTTCTGATACCACGAGACTACATACTGCAACTGTGTCCAGTTGTGTCTGCAAGTTGAAAGATAAGTTTCCAAAACTAAATTCTTATTGTAAACAAAGTTGTCTTTACTGCATAATTTGTAAACGTATTTGCATGGTATTTATTTTGTATTTGTTTTTAGATTATTCTAATTATACACTTGTGCTTCACTGGTGAATAGTTAATTAATTTCCGGAAATTCCTTTCTTCATTTATTTTTGTATAAATATTCCACAAAATATACTGGACTATCTGGAATACTTCAAGGCTACTATTTTTGGCCCTTACCTAAATGGTAAATATTGTTGCACATATATATATTTTTTATTTTTAAAAGCTTGTGTTCACATAATAATATATCTATAGAGCATGTATGTGTGTATGTGTTTTGTATGTGCGTGCGTGTTTTATACTCACCTAGTTGTGCTTGCGGGGGTTGAGCTCTGGCTCTCTGGTCTACATTTTGAGGCTCTCTGGTCCCGCCTCTCAATTGTCAATCAACTGATGTACAGATTCCTGAGCCTACTTGGCTCTATCAAATCTACATTTGAAACTGTGTATGGAGTCAGCCTCCACCACATCACTGCTTAATGCATTCCTTTTTTTAACTACTCTGACACTGAAAAAAAATCTTTCTAATGTCTCTGTGGCTCATTTGGGTACTAAGTTTCCACCTGTGTCCCCTTGTTAGTGTTCCACCCGTGTCAAAAAGTTTGTCTTTGTCCACCCTGTCAATTCCCTTGAGAATTTTGTAGGTGGTTATCAAGTCTCCCCTTACTCTTCTGTTTTCCAGGGATATGAGGTTGTGTGTGTGTGCGTGTGTAAACTGATGTGAGGTGACATCATCAGTTACTAAGAATATCTTCCACACCAGCGTGCACCAGGTGAAACAAGCAATAGAGAATGTCTACTATCACTACTTCCTAGGAGTGATAACAATGTTCTGATCCTTGGGCAGCTGTATACCGATCGTCCTGTAATTCGGTTCAAGGTCGACCTCGCAGCCCTCTGGGGCGGAGAAGGAGAGGTTCTGGAGGATGGCGGCAGTGAAGATGTACAGCTCCATCCTGGCCAGCGCCTCCCCCAGGCAGTTCCTCCGACCTGGGGCAGATCACATATTAGTACACATCTCTTAGTACACAGTCATAGAAGAGTGAAGACAACAGTAAGGGATCGAGTTAAGATAAGACAAGGAGGAACTTTTACATAAAAAGACAAGTCTGAAAGAAGTTAAACGGAATGCTTCAAGAAATTGTCAAGAACAAACCAAAGTAAAGCCCTGAAGTCGGTAATCAATATACTAGTATGTGAATACGTCAAGATTCTCCTGATTAAATTGGACTTAAAATGACTCTAGCAGAGTTTGCAGTATGTTTAAAATATTTATGAAGAACAGTAGAACATTTCTGAAGATATTCTAGCCTTTGAGGGTATAGTAATGTTGCACAGAATAAAGGTATTAAATGCAGTGTTTGGCGGATTGCTGTAAAAGGGCCACCTTTAATAACCACCTTTAAAAAAGAAGCTTTACTGTTGGCATGACACACTAACAAAAGAACAAGTGTGAAGGTAACAGTCATTTATATCTTGCCATTGAGTTTGCTGTTAGTGACAGCCTAGATCTAGGCTGTCAGTGGACAGAGTGGCATGGGTATTTTGTAATCCAGCATGTGATTAGTTCTTGGATTTTAGGGTACGTCCCAAAGATCACTCACTCCAAATGTGGAGTTGATAGATTTAAGTTCAGTGTGGACCCTTGCTGTGGGACACAAGGGTGGTGTGTTCCGGTATAAGTCTAGAATAAAAGCAAATTCGTTGTTGATTATTGCCGGTAGAAGCTTTGAAAGATTCTGAATAATCGTGCTCTGTTCCTGGGCTCCAATTAACATTAACGTATTAAATTACTAAAAGTGTAAACTATAGTAGTTATGGAATGATTGCAGTTACGTTATGCCAACAAATAGCTGTTAATTGTGACCAAATAGCGGCAGACTTTCTACATTCATTCGACCCTTTCATTTTATTATCAGTCATATATCTGTATAGCGGATTGCAATTAATATATAATCTCCCATGGTTCCCTGGAGCACGCCAGGGAACCTTCCTTTTGTTCCTAAATTAACCATACTACCAGTATTGAAATTGTATTTGATTAACGAGTTGACATCGATTAGTGAAATGCAAAATTAATCCATTGACGTCCAAATACCAGAGTATATAGGGATTTTCATCATTAGATTTGCAGTATTTTCCCTGTAAAGTAAGGAAGTGTTAAGTGAAAGTATTTCCTGTTTTGCCACGTGGACGATTGCGGCGGTGGATAATGCGAGTGCGTTACACAGTAATTCAGAGAATATTGTAACCTGTAAACAAGAGAGAATTACCGGTGTTTTGGTGAGAGTTATTCTATCATTATTGGGTTGTCACACGGCTGAAGGACCATGCCAGTTACGGCCATGGCTACTGACATAGGAAGCAGTGATATTGTGTACACCATAAACCAGAGTTCATAACGCTACAGTAGTAGTAGGCATCCATCAGCCATAGGAGACTATGGAGTTGTGCTGTGGTTGTCGGTGTACTCAGTATCACTGCTGCCTATTTCAGTAGATGGAGGAGGATACTCTAAAGTACTAAATGGAGAAAGCCCCAGTGGTGCCGGTACTCAAGATTGGGACAGGAAACTTTAAATAATAGACAGGTGTCATAAAACACTGGAAATAATACAAGAGAATCTGAGAACACGGGAACAGGGCAAACGTTTTAACTGAGCGACAGCAGAGTTAGTTTTCCAAGGGGGACGAGAAGTATCAAACGGACACAAAGATTCTACAACAGTCACCAAGATAAGACTAACAAGAGATAAGTCGCTGAACTGCAGCGGTTTTTTATACTGGCAAAAAAAAATTTAGACACTTACCCTCATAACAGAATTAATACAGCAAATGAAAAAAAAACATGATGGAATAACCTGGAAAGTACAAGGTTGAACCAGAGAGCCTGGCACATAGAGGAAATGTCAGCATGGAGGCAAATGATAAGAAAAGTCCTACAGGACTTAACTGGTCTTGGACCCCTACGTTTTCCCTTTAAATGATCTACACGAGAAGATAAAATCATACTCGTCATTGCAGATAATGTGAAACTGATGACAAATGTAATAACTTAAAAAATTGCATGATAATTAAGAAGGCCCGAAGAAAGCTGCAAGTTCAGACCAAGAAATATAAAGCAATGAAGTTTGAGTGAGTGGATAGTAGATGGCCAAATGGGCTATAAGTGGAAGTCTACTGCAACAGTTGCAGTAACATCAATAAAAAAAAGTACCTAGTAGTGTACCTATAAATGAAATGTTGTCACTATAAGAACTTTTTTTTGACAACGCTTCACTAGAAAATCTACGATCTTAACATTTTGTGCAACAGCAACACTATTATGGGGGTCCAAACATTATTTTTAGAACTCATAATTACTTAATTACTAAAACAACTGAGTTGTTGGGCTCATACATATGCTAGCCAAATAAGACTAACGAAACACTTACCTAAGCTAAAGGGCAAGAAGCCCTCCTTCTGGCCTGAGAAGTTTCCCTCAGC
>WNGS01052365.1:6871692-6882562 GCA_020271785.1 Procambarus virginalis
GGCTGGGTGTTTCCTCTCGAGAGCTCAGCTGGTGGCCAGGTTCCTACCCTTCGTCTGGATTACTCCTAATTTACATAATAGGGGAGCGAAGACTGGCCGTATTATGAGGACAGCTACGCTAAGTTTTTCCATCGACAGCTCTGTTGTTTGGAATAGGCTTCTGGGTTAGGCCTTGTATAATTTTACTAACCGAGGGATTGTTTTGTGTAGAGCAACAGCCTTTGACCTCTTGGTGTGTGGCATCTCAAATCATTTCGTTTCGAGTGAACCATTGTTGCATTCCTGTTAGGCTGTTTATACGCTCATTTGAATGTAATTCAATGTTGAAAGAGTAAATGTTTACTCTTGTTTATACAAATGTTAATATACAAATTTTACTATATTCAAACGTATATAGAAATGTTAACTACATACAAACGTATATACACAAATGTTTACTATATACAGACATGTATACAAATCTTTACTATATGCAAACGTATATACAAATCTTTACTATATACAAACATATATACAAATCTTTACTATATACAAACACTTACGAATTCACTTACGAGATCATATCTCGTAAGTTTTTTGAGGATCTTATCCTATTGACGGAGGGTCAACGTGTCTGCAAGAAGCGATGAACAACCAGAGAGAAAAAGAAGATAGATTTCCCTTTTTCTTTCGTTTCCTCTACAAGTGATAATTCGTATTTTGAAATTATCTTTGATTTTTGTTTTAATTTTGTGGCAAGTCTTAAACATTATAAACAATCCAAACATGTAAGTTAGGGGGCATTGAAGATATCGATAAACCCCTATTATGTGTTTGTAGATATATCACAAACGCGAATCTGGGGCTCATGTTGTGTGCAGGAAAACTGTGGAGATCACCAGTAAGCATCTTCTAGAGCATGATGCAGCATCTCTGCGTATGCTGACATGCTCTGAAAGTATTTCTTTCAATCTATTCTACGAAAAACACTGACGTTTATGACAATTTGCTATGATAACATTGCGAAATTGCTGTCCCTGACGAGTCATTTTCTTCCGTAAGCTGCATGAGTGTTTGACAAACTTCTGGCTTTTAGAGATTAAAGTTTTTTCATCTGAGACGAGGATGCAGCTCTGATGAGCAGTTGTGGGAATGTATGTGACAAACGTGTTGAGAGAGAAGAAGAGAAAGATAAAAGGGAATAATAGAGACTAGGAATAGGAGACAGGGGAAGAAAATTTCACCATTCTCTCTCTCTCTCCTCTCTCTCTCTCTCTCTCTCTCTCTCTCTCTCTCTCTCTCCTCTCTCTCTCTCTCTCTCTCTCTCTCTCTCCTCTCTCCTCTCCTCTCTCTCTCTCTCTCTCTCTCTCTCTCTCTCTCTCTCATTCATTCCTTCATACACCTTTCCTCACCCTTCAGTCACTGTGAAGCTATTAAATACTTTTTTTATTACTACACTCATTCCGCTCCCCCTCATTAATTTATTTTAATGGCCTCCATTTTTAAATTCCTGTAGTTATTGATTTTTTTCGTAAAATTCAACCACCTTAGGCTTCCAGCGGAGTATTTCTGCTTAACTTCAATCAATTTTCCTTCAGCTTGCTTTAATAGTTTAATGTTAAATAACAATTTATATGTGCATTAAAATATAATACAAAAAATCATATTTAGTTTCAATTCATATATTTCTATTTCTTTTATTATTATTATTATTATTATTATTATTATTATTATTATTATTTTTATTTTTATTATTATTATTATTATGTTAACAGAAGCTGCAAAAAAGTAGAAATGCTGCTTATGTTCTTATTGTGATATAACTACCTCTCTTCTGCCCTTTTTTATTCGTTAGTTATTCTCTTATCTGGTCTATTCCACCTTTTATCTCTTCTCCTCCGCCTCTCCTCCGTTTCTTCTTTCTCTTTTACCACTATATTTTTCTCTTCTTCCTTCTCCTGATCTCCATCCCTTCTATCATTCTTCCCTTTTGTAGGTCCGCCACTTAATTAATATATTTTGTTTCGTGTTTATGGGAATTCCATGTGCAACTTTTCCTTCGTACTTGAACTCCTGTAAACACGACAGAAGTAATTGAAACCTCCATTTACAGAGATTAGAAACCCCTAATTTACATTCTCTTGAGTGACGAAGCGGTGACATGACCGACGTATACAAGTGAATCACAGGATATACCAATATATATATATATATATATATATATACATATATATATATATATATATTATATATATATATATAAATATATATATATATATATATATATATATATATATAAATATTTCAACACAAAATAGAATACGAAACACTGGATATAAGACCTGGGTAAATATTGGATTCTTCATTTATGGAACAGATTTCCAAGGAAAAATAATATACGTGGTGTCCCTGGATTGTTTCAAGAGTAGGTTAGACATCTGTATGAGTGAATTTGGGTCGATATGAATTTGGTGCTGACTCGCAGAGGGGGGGGGGTCTTCTGTCCACACTGTTTTCCCTGTTACATCTCACTTCACATTAAACTTTATTTCGTTTTCTTGTTGGGATATTCCTTCGCACTTTTATTCATGTGTGTGCTTATGTTTCATTCATTTCTACACCCGTGCTTCATACATCCTTCCTTCACTCCCCTACTCTGCATTCTCCCCCCACACCCTTCCTTCACCTGGTTCACATCCCGCGATCTCCTCCCCCAACCCCCCTCCCAACCGCTGTCCTCCCCATCGTTTAATCCCTTTCTCATTACCATTACGTTAAGCGGGTTGGAGGTTCCGTAAGTGATGAAGACTCGACAAACAACCCACACATCACGCCCTGCCAGCACCAGAGGGGGGGCCACTATGGTCCCTTGGTGTGAGTAGGGTGTGGCCCCCTATTGTGGGGAAGAACGTGTGGTCTTTCATCATGGGGAAGGGTGTGGCCCGCTCCCCATGGGGAAGTGACGATGGGGCGAGGGGCCTAGAGACTGAGACCCCGCCAGATACCTTCATTTAGTATAAAATTAAAAGATAATCATTTCTACGTAAGAAAAATCATGTTTTTCGCCGTATTGACGACTCGTCTAGTAAGTTGGCTGTGTGTTGCGTAAGCCAAATATTGACTCCTTTAAACTTACGTGTAAGTTTCTGACTTGTTGACTGGTCGGAGGATGAGTTGGTTAGTTTAATGTGTTTTCGACACTCTACAACAACATTAGTTCAACCCCTTGGGCAGGTCGGTAGAACGACGGCCTTGCATCTTGTAGGGTTGGCGTTTGACCCCCGATGGTTAATGGGGTTGGGCACTGTTCCCTCTTAGTCATTCAGCGTTTTAGTCATTCCGTATTTACATCAAAGTGAAGAGCATCACACACGTCATAGTGAAAACGTCACACATTATAGTGAAGAGCATCGCACAATATAGTGAAGAACATCAAACATCAAAGTGAAGATTGAATTCCAACGAAGAGCATAAAAAGTGAAAGATTCTAGCCAGCAGAGGACCAAAGAAGCAGAACAATTGAAGAGGGAAGAAAGGATGATTAAGGTAGCGAAGGAGGAGAAGAGGAAAGGATAAAAAAGGTGGATTAAAACAGCCAAGGAGGACCAGAGTAGAGAGCTCATGAAGCTGGATTGAGAGTTGAAGAGGACCCGTGAAGAGGAACGGTAAGAAGTACCACTAAAGAGAATCAAGAAGTAGGACTATTCAAGAGGCTAAAAAATATATGACCAAGAGAGCGAAAGAGAAACGAAGAAAAAGGATCAAGTAGGTTTATTGAAATAGTCGAGGAGGACCAGAGAAGAGCATCAAGAAGAGGGGGCTACAGAAGAAGATCGAAAAGGATGAATGGGGCAACGAAGGAAGACCAGAGAAAGGGATCAACAAGAAGGTCTAATACAGCCATAGAAGAACTTGGGACAAGGTGGATTGAGACAGCCGAGGAGGACCAGGAAACAGGACCTACAAGGAGAAGAACTGAGACAGCCAAGAAGGAACAGCAAGTCTGGCCCGCGGCGCTTATCAAGAAAACATGGCCTACGAACTCCTGCTAACTTCGCCAGCCGCTCCACAACTTTTAATGGATGTACAAACTTCACTCCTGGGGCAGATGGCCCTAAGACACCAAGAGAGAGACTACGATATAGTTTGATTATTATGTTTCACTTGGCTCTGGCTACGGAACCGTTGAATCCTAGCATGCAAATTTCTAGTATTTTGGGAATATTCTGCATTTTGATTGTATATGAAGGATTATTTATCATTTTCCTTAATTGAATATAGAACTATTTGTCATGAATAACTTTATATAATAAATTGGAATTGCCAGCAGTTAAATGCAATGAGAGAGAGAGAGAGAGAGAGAGAAAGAGAGACTCGTTAGTGCTTTTGAAGCTCACATGTCTTATATGAAAATGAAACTTTATACAAAACACTCTTTAAGACAATAATTAAATTTTACAAAGTAAACAGTGTATATTTATATCTTCAAAGAGAAAGAATCAGTGTTAGTGTTCCAGTGCGAATTATTCTGTCAAATCCACGTGAATACTTTGACTGGACACTTGCAGTCGTGTACGCTGGATACATACAGCCGTGAACGCTGTACATATACAGCCGCGAACGCTGAACACATACAACCGTGAACGCTGGACACATACAACCGTGAACGCTGGATACACCTCGGAGACGACGAGTCACAGGGTGACACTGAGCAACGAGTCACGTCCCTAAGACAATAACAATTCGGTAAGAGTGAATCTGGGATCAAAAGCCAGAATTACCATCTGACAGACCTTTCAGAACACTGGCTGAGGGTAGCACTCCTACAGCAGGGAGAGCCATCGTGCCTACAGCAAGTATGTGAGCAAAAAAAGAGATAAGGCAGAAGGCAAGGAGAGAGGGGGTATAAAGGGAGGGTGTGAAGGGAGATAATCAGCGGGAAAGGGAGACTAACCATGCTTTGCCTTCCTTGTTAGTAGTTTTACATAACTGTAACCATCTCTTCTTCCAGCTTTTGTAAGCGCGCCCTCGAGTCTCTACTCCTGTGGATATCTCCTTTACTCCTGTAGATATCTCCTCTACTCTTGTGTATATCTCCTGTGCTCCTGTGGATATCTGCTCTGCTCCAGTGATTATCTTATCCACTCTTGTGATTCTCTCCTTCCCTGCTGTGATTGTTTTCCCTCTCACCCCTCTCTCCCTCACCCCTCTCATTCACAGCGACCAGTTCCCACATTTGCTCTTGATTGAAATCTAGGAACGCTGTAATTGTCAACCGTAGGAGAGAAAAGGATCCAGATTTTGACGGGGTGGCGATGTGAAAGGGTATATGTGATGGAGTTGTAGAGGGGGCTCATAGGGGGGATAATGGGTCTTGGAGGTGGGGGGAGGTAGTACGGGGGGATGAAAGGGATTTAAAGAGGGGTGAAGGGGGTGGGGGTCTGGTGATGCTGCCGACCTAGTAATCACGGTGACCGGGTTCTTAGTGGCTTAATCTGAGTGCCTGTGGCGGAGAGGGGGAGAGAAAGGGGGATAAGGATGCTTGAGGGAAGGGGAGGTATGGGACGGTGGAGATGGAGAAAGGGGGAGATGAGGGGAAAGGGATTTGTGAAAGCGACGAGGTTGCAGAAAGGGGAGATGGATTGTGGGGTGGGGGGGGAACGGATGGGTGAGGCAGCAATAAAGGAGATGTGGGAAAGATTGGGGAAAGGTGAGCTGGGGGGGAGGGTGGGAAGTAGAAATGGGGGAGCTGGGTGAGAGGCGGGGAAAGGCGAGATGGGGAAAGGGAAATGGGGGAATGGGTACAGGGATAAATTCGGAAGGGAAACGGGAGCGATGACAGCAGGAGAGAGAGGGAGGTTGGTTGAGGGAAATGACTGATAGAGAAAAATCACATGTCGCAGAAGGGTGAGGGGGGGACTCTTGAGTGAGGGGGGACTCTTGAGTGAGGGGGGACTCTTGAGTGAGGGGGGACTCTTGGGTGAGGGGGGGATCTCTTGGGTGAGGGAGGACTCTTGAGTGAACGGGGGACTCTTGAGTGAGGGGGGGGGACTCTTGAGTGAGGAGGGGACTCTTGGGTGAGGTGAGGGGACTCTTGGGTGAGGGAGGAACTCTTGGGTAAGGGGGGACTCTTGGGTGAGGGGGAAACTCTTTGGGTTAGGGGGGGACTCTTGGGCTAGGGGAACTCTTGGGTGAGGGGGGGGACTCTTGGGGTGACCGGGAAACTCCTGAGGAAGGGGGAACTCCCGGGTGAGGGTGTTAGGGAAAAAATAGGGGAAAGAGTATGGGCGGAGAGGGGAAATGAGAGATAAAGAAGGGGGCGTGGCCGGTGAAGGGGAGAATTGACGTAAGGACCTGACAAGGGCGAGAGGCAGAGGGAGACGAAAGGAGATAGAGGGAGTCAATAGATAGGAGACAGGAGGAGACACGAAGAAAGGGGATGAAGGAGAAGACAAGGGGAAAACAGGAAGGCCAAAAGTGGAGAAAAGGAAGCTCCAGAATAATGAGTGAGTGTAGTAGATGACAGCGAGGTAAAAAGCTCACCGAACGAAAAAGGCAGAGAAGGAAAAGAACATGGAAAATCATTTTCGATGAGGGAAGAGAAGGAACGTTTTCAATAACGACGCAATAGGGATTATAGAGGTTTCAGAAGATGACATAATGAAGACAGAGAAGAGAAAAAAACATTCAGAGAAGATTTACAAAAGAGAATTAGAGAATAAGGAGTAAGAGAACAGTTGGCAACACGGATGTAAGGAAGAGGCAGAGGACGAGAAAAGAGAACAAGACAAAAATATTAAAGAACGATATAAAATGACGATTACTTAGGATTTCTTTTAGGTATGAAAAGTGGTGAGAGTAGAGTTTAAATTAGTAGCAATGACATCTCTTATTGTTCTTAATTATTCCACTTTCTCACTGACCATCGCTGTCCCCACTGCTTCTCTCATTTACTTATCTCTCTAATTTCTTTAATTTAACACCTAGCTTCTTTTATCTAGTTTTCTTGCTTTCTTCTAATTTATATTCACATTCTTCTCCCTTTTCGTTCGCATTTTGATATACTCTTTATCCTTATTCATATTATTCTTCTCTATTTTTCATGCCTATTCTTCTCATCGCTTCTTCCCATTCCTCTCCCCCCTTGCCCCTTCCCGGGATAAACACACACTTGCGCCCCATCACTTAGACAGGCCAGCATCCAGCAGGTTTTTACGCTTATTGTGAATCGCGGAGTGTGACGCCGAGGAAAGGGGCGGCGCTGCCTTTCTCTAAGACGCTAAACCCTGATTCTTCCCCGTCACTGTGGCCACCTGGGGGTGTGGCCGGTGGTGGGGGGGACTGGCCCACATGGGGTTGTGGCCGGTGGTGGGGGGGGACTGGGCCACCTGGGGTGTGAGGCCGGTGGTGGGGTGTGTGGCCGCCTGGGGTGTGTGGCCGGTGGTGGGGGGACTGGCCACCTGGGGTGTGTGGCCGGTGGGGGGGGGGGACTGGCCACCTGGGGTGTGTGGCCGGTGGTGGGGGGGACTGGCCACCTAGGGTGTTGAGGCCGGTGTGGGGTGTGGTGGGCCGCCTGGGGGTGTGTGGGCACGGTGGTGGGGGTGTGTGGCCGCCTGGGGTGTGTGCCGGTGGTGGGGGGACGGGCCACCTGGGGGGGTGGTGGCCGGTTGGTGGGGGACGGCCACCTGGGGGGTGTGGCCGGTGGTGGGGGACTAGGGCCCCCCACAATAGCCAATAGTGAAATAGGTCACTATTTCCCACAATAGCCGGTAGTGAGAAGACTTTTGCCACAGGAAGCAGAGTATTGACCCAAGCAATATGACTTTTTCAACGCGCATATCATATTGCAGACTGCAGACAATCGCACTGAACATTGCAGTAGGCAGAGGAGTAAGGGGGTCATGGGCGTAATATCTTGCACCATTGTTGTGCAACGTTAACCCGCAATATTGCACAATTTGCAAACTGTCATAATTGTATTCGCAAAATGTATGCAACATTTATTTGTTCTTTAATTAGGTTTAGGCATTAATTTAAAAAATGGGTTTCAGTTCTTGGGTTTTATTTATGTACTTACAGGACTTCCTGTAGTACTTTAGCTCTTGGGTTCCTAATAATGGGCTCAAACACTACCCAACTGTCATCACTTGTAGCTTAACTTTCTCTCTCCTCTTTAACCTTTTCTGGTTTGCCATATCTACTTAATATTTTCCAATAACATTATATTTTTCCTTCCTCTTCCCCTTTCCCCTTCTAGAATAGTTACATCTCCTACATCTCTTCCCTCTTCATTAGGCATGTTTTCATTACTCGCCATTCATTATCAGTGCTCGTCCATTCATTATCAGTGCTCGTCCATTCATTATCAGTTGCTCGTCCATTCATTGTCAGTACCAAACCCATTTGTTGTTAGTACTCACCCATTCATTACTACTCACCCATTCGATGTGTATCTTAGTGCATGTTTGCCCCAACAGTAAAGCTCTCCTTTTTGCCTTCATATTACCTTTTTCAGGGAAAGATTCCTATTCACTAGACGACAAAAACTCTCCACCTGAATCCAAAATGTGTATGACTGCGTCCCAGCCATTTTTAATTCATTTTTTACTAACTGGTTTAATAAAACATTTTTTTAATTACTTCCTTTTCATTATTTACTTACAAAAATAGGGTACTCGGAGGTGTCCGGGTAGACTCTGAAAGTTTGAGACAATGGGTCAACTCTATTTAAAGAGGGGGGTAATGGGACGGACCCCTGACCTGCCTGTTTGGTCACCTTAACAATCACTCAGCAAAGTTGGGTTCGTCTAGCGTCATGCGTCTGGTCGTTAACCATAGACGAACATTTGCGTTTAAATATATGAAAGCATTTTATCCTTATAATTTATCTTGCCCTTTTGAGACTTCACATAAATGTTACATAAAAGTATTGGGTACTAGTCTATACTGAGACTGTCAATGAGCCACGACCACCACGACCCTTCACCACGACCCCTTCACCACACAGTGCCCCAGCAGGATACCCCCCCCCCACACACACATAAGACCGCCAACCCTACCACCACCCCACCACGACCACCAACAACGACCCCCACACACCACGACCCCCCCTCATACCACGAACCCCCACACAACACCACGACCCCCCACACACACATAAGACCGTCAACCCTACACCACCACCCCACCCACGACCCACCAACAACGTACCCCCACCCCTACCACGACCCCCCACACAACACGACCCCCACACCACCACGACCCCCCACACACCACGGACCCCCCCACATTACCCACGACCCCCCCACATACCACGACCCCACATAACCACGACCCCCCCCCCACCTACCACGACCCCTACACAACACGACTCCCCACCAGAGTTCCCGCCACAACATCCTACCAAGTTCCTTCACACCACGACCCTTCCCCCCCCCCTCCACGACCCTTCGCAACGACCTCCCCGACACGCGCCATTCACGCACATGCATGACCCCATTCACATTCATATTCATGACCGTTGTTCATATTCCTGCGTGTCACTTTCACGGCCGAAGGAATAGACAAGAGCCTCCAAAAAACAGTATTTCCCCTCCCGATCCTGACGCCCTGTTCCCAGCGGCTAGGAGGAGGACGGGTAGCCTGGCCCAGTGGCTAGGAGGGGCAGAGAGGGGCTTCATCCTCTCGTTAGTACTGTATAGGAAAACACCGTCATAATTAAAAAAGCAAATTTTATTAATTTTCATATATATCTCTGTAGATATTATTTGCCCTTAGTAAAATGTAACATTTTTTAAACTGCATTAATTACTATTTTGTTTCATCTACGTCACGTTATGGCGTATTACTTTTGGGGAGTAACTATAGAATAATAATAATAATTATTATTATTATTATTATTATTATATAGAAGCCACACACTTCTCGTCAGGTGCTGCATATCTTCTTCTTTGAGGCTGGGGGGGTCCCAACAAACTCAACCAGTGTGTGACTAAAGCTTGAATGGTCCCCAAGCTACATATGTACCACAGTAACTCAATGACCTATCAAGGGCTCGAACCTATGCTGCCAGGGTGGAGAGCGTCATAAATGTATGGAAGGTGATGAGAAATGATCATTCCTATGCCCCACAGGGTATGGGTATGACCCTCTCAGCGTCTGACAACTGACCCGAATATTGCCTTGATTGACTACCACGGGAGGTCCTCTACGTCCATTGGAGACTGTGATGCTGAATATATATGAGAGGGATAACAACATCCTTCCTGCTCTCCCCCCTCACTCGTATCCGCTTCCCTATTCCACCTTATCGACCTCTGTTCTCCCATTCTTCACCATCTCTTCCACCACCCCAATTTTTCGTGTCAAATCACCCTTCGTTGTTCTCAGTTCAATAATAGAGGGATGCTGATATTTTTACTTAAAAAAAGATACATTTTATTTTTCCCTAATAAGGGATGTAGAATGTACAGATACGTCTTGTGACCTTAATGAAAGATCATTTTCTTATTAAATCGTTGATTTGGTTATGAATCTTATAAAGGTAGTTGGCCAGTGTGATCGTGAGTTGTCAAATACTGTAGAGGAGAATAGTTTACTCAACTCGTTTTTTGTGTATTGAAAGTCAGTAAGCCATTTGGCAATAATAATCTGTCATCATATGTGTTGTGAGTAAAACAGGTTTTCATCATGAGACAGCTCGAAGCTCTATATCCAATTTCTTTATCTTCAGTAGGGGAGGGTTGTTCGGTGCTGTCCCCCTGTAACGGTTGTAGAGACGAGCACTTCCAATTCTGCCAATTATAGGCTGAAGGAATTCTCCACCGTTGTCCCCTATGAAGAAAGAAGCCATAAAGCTCATAAGAGGAGCCTTATAAATTCTGCCTATTTT
>WNGS01052365.1:6922568-6936451 GCA_020271785.1 Procambarus virginalis
CTGGGCTAGGCTTGACTTGTGACGCCTTGATCTAGAAGGCTGTTGCTTGAAGCGATCCTCATGCCCACATATCCATTACAGCTCGGTAGGCTGGCACTTTCTACAGGATCCACACTACTAATCACTTAAAATAGCTACAAAGGAACGAAAAATGAAGAGATAAAAATTCAATAAAAAATTTAGTGAAGTGAAAGTAGGAATCCAGGATATACTGGATGAAGATGCTTTCCAATTATTTATACGCATGTCAGCATACATGCGACAATAACAGTAAATGTAATAATGTTATTTTTTGTTATAGTTTGAGTACTTAATGACAGCTTGATCACGGTTCTGTGGAGGGATATCTTATATTAGTTACTCTAATTTAACAATACAGTGATATGAAATATATTATTGGCGATCACTGGGCGAAGATTTTGCATTAATTGACGTTGGTGTCATGATTATGTTTAACAATGTGGTGCATCTCCAGTTCCCGATTTTTCCCCACACCTCTCTCTCCCCCCTCTTCACCCTTTCCTCACAATTCATCCTCTCCTCTCCCCTCTCTACCCCTCTCTACCCTTTCTCCCTCAAAACACCCTACCCTCCCCATCTATCAATATATCCCAATACTTCCTTCACCTCCCATTCCCTTCCCAAATTTTCCCGCCCCTCCCGATCCCTATGCCCCTCCCCATCCCACCTCACCCATCACTCCCCACCCCATTCTACCCTCTCCTCGTCACACCTCCCCTCCCATCTCTAGTTTTCTCTGGTCTGTTGTGTTGAGGGGAATTTGCAGCATCAGAGAGCAAGCACTCTGCCGTCACTCCCAGATGCTGAGGGGGGAAGAGCTAGGGAGCAGAGTTCAAATACCTGATATTTGTATGGAATCTTCAGAGTTTTAATCTCTCCTGTTAGACTCGGTCATACGTTGGATTAAATGCTTATCGAGTGAATGTTTGTCCTGAGCAAACTTTTATCTGTGTGCAGTCGAGGAGTCACAATAACGTGGCAGAAATATGTTGACCAGACCACACACTTGAAAGTGAAGGGACGACGACGTTTCGGTCCGTCCCGGACCATCTCAAGTCGATTGTGTCCGACTTGAGAATGATCCAGGACGGACTAAAACGTCGTCGTCCCTTCACTTTCTAGTGTGTGTGGTTTGGGCAACATTTTTATCTGGTCTCGGTCCTTTTTTTGCGTAGTAGCAGTCAATGATATTTCCCGTTCAGTCACTGATACGATCTTCGTTGTATCGCAAAGAAATGCATCACTCGAGCTACGTCGCTGGAGGTGTGTCGTTAGAGGCGCCTCACTCACCTGGCGTGTTAGTGAACAAAATATTCAGTTTAAACACATCTCGGTCTCTCATTTAACCTAACATAATCGGGTTGACATCACCGCTGAACGAGAATCTGCTCCATACTTCATTTTCATATTAAAATGCGATAATAAATCAGTTTTTATGTGATAGTTCCCAGGAAACTTTATATGCTCTTTCCGTCATTTTTATGGTGGGGAAAAGTTCCATATATGATCATCTGACTTTCAAAATAGTGAGGGAGTGTTTAAAGCGAAGTGAAATGCAGTGAAATTTCCAGTGAAATTAAAACAATTTAAAGTAACTTAGTTACTCTAACATAATAAGAAGAATATCAGTGATAAATAGATAAATCAATGAAATTAAAAATAATTATCCCAGGTGCAGAAGCATCACCTGTAGTTAGCATCATAAATCTGCAGGAGATTTCACCTTGAGCTTTCATCACCAGCCTCCGCCATAAGAAGGATTTACACCCACAACTTACGATCCTCCAGATCGTAAAGGGGAAATAACGCAGCATATTCCCTTCCGGCCTCCGAGAACTTATGATGGACGGAACTTTTAAGTTGATGAAACGCTTAAAGTTTTAATGGGGTAATACACTTGTGCCGGGAAAACTAAACCATTTATCTTAAAGGGAACGCAACATAAAGTAGCCATATTAGTATTTGATGACTTAACAGGGAGAGACTGCAGGAGACTCGTAAAGTAAGGGCCACTGAACATCAACAGAACAAGAGCCAGTCGAGGCCCAGAGAACAAGAATCATTTCTCAGCCTGCTAACAGGAGTGAGAATTCTGCACCCACCTGCTGTTCAAAAACTGAATGTGTAAGTACACTATGGCAAAAATTGTAGTGTTGAGGTTGTTATCATTAATGCTGCTGGTACGGCTGCTGAATGCTGTAATTGCTGTACGAAATACAGTAGTAGGACTAACTGGCGAAACTGCTTTTTCGACTACAGCTGTTGAAATGTCTGTCTTCAGTACTTGTGTAGTTGACAGTCCGGCCAAAGTCTAGCCGCTGTTGTTGAAACTGGTGCTGCTGCTGCTGCTCTCTCTCTCTCTCTCTCTCCTCTCTCTCTCTCTCTCTCTCTCTCTCTCTCTCTCTCTCCTCTCTCTCTCTCTCTCTCTCTCTCTCTCTCTCTCTCTCCTCGTGAGCATTCTCTATCAAGCTCTATATATTTTTTGCTCTTTCTCCTCTTTCTCCTCTCGCTCTCCCGCCAGCCTTGGCGCGGTCACCCAAGTTCTCTACCATTATGTGCGGGAGATTTGCTCTTAAGGTCGCCATTTCACCGCTCGTGGGCCAGTTTCAAGAAACTTTAGCGTCCTTAATGCTAAGTTGTTTGTCGAGTATAGCTGTGTTGGTCCCGGGAGTGTCCTCGTCTCAGTCCCTGTTTGCCGCAGGTCTCAGACTTCTAGTTTGCCAATTCAACTGCTGATGTAACTTTATTTTTATTAAGCTTTTAATATGCTCCTCTCAAAAAGCTGTAATACTGTGTTTTGGAATAACAGGATCGATCTCTCTTTATGTTTGATACAGTAGCCTCTCATATTATATGTTCTTCCTCATGTTAAAGACTTAGAAGGCCGTAGATGAAGACCAACGTAAACACCCAACACAAAAATCGATTTAAATAGCAAGATCAAGAATAATGGGTTTCGCAACTAAAGAGATTAGATGACGATCAGATTTCAATGTTACGATTAGGTTTCAATGTTATTATAGCATGCTGAACTTGCTTAGTTTTTCACTTTTTCAATTATTATATACTGGTGGGTACAGGAGTAGACTCCTGACTCCTGTTAGCAGACTGACAGCTTTCCCTGCCTTAAAGGACAGGGAAAGGACAGCTTTCCCTTCCCTTAAGCTCATGGTAAGCCTTACCCTAATAATTTTCCCTAGAAAACTACCCCCAATCGCTTAACACAGATACCCACTTACTGCTGGATGAAGTGGTAACACATTCAACTGGGCCTCGCAACTATTTCGGTGTGTGTTCGTATCCTGGCTATGGAAAGATTGACAAGGCGCCAGTCCCTAACTGGTCGCCAATTGGTGACTTGGTTGTGACTGATAGGCGGGTGTACTAAACTGGAAAAGTAGCTGTAATAGTAGTTGGGTAAGGTTTAACCTGAACTATGGAATGGAACTTTCTAAGCCGGGTACCAGTACTCAAGTCGTTATCTGCTAATATAATCAGCTGTGAACGGAATGGAACGGAACTATCAGGGGGAAGCACCAAGCCATACGACTATATAGCACTGGGAAGGGTTCAGGATAAAGATTTGGGATGGGACGGGAGAAAGGAATGGTACCCCTCGGTCTGGCTCCGTCTGTCTGGCACTGTCAGCTAGTTCCCCCTACCCTCAGCTTATCATCCCCCCAGCCTGATCTAAACATTACCAACATATTGTACAAAAACACGCAGACAAAGAAAGAGCAGAACTGAAAGTATCAACGCGAATCAAAGGTGGAAACTCCGGTTACCTGAAATATCAAAGGTCCCCATTCCCGTTAATTAAGGTGTAAGATGTTGTCCCAAAAAAGCCCCGACACTCTGGCAAGGAACAATCGTGTTTTCCTCGCCTTCTGGAGTGCTGAAGCCCGAATCAATATTTAATTAACTGGCTCCTGCCCACCATGTCACCAACAGGAATTGTATTGAGTACAAAACACACACTTTCCTGCCTTACGAGTCCTTATGTTCGTCACTGGATGGTGTTGCTGAAGATATTCTCATTTAATTAAACTGCGTTTTTGCAGCTTCTCGTACATCTACTTGAAACTGTAAACAATTTCTTTCAAAGCACTACTCGATATTAGCTTGGAAGTCAAATATATGAAGGTAGCTAGCGGAGGGCCTCATTTGATGCTACTCGATGATTTATCAGTATGGTGTCGGCGGTCCTAGCAAGTTTGGTGTTGGCCGTCCTAGTTGCTAGGGAGAGGTCGTTGGGACCTGGATACGGTAGCGGGTGCTCGTAACTCCTGGTATACAGCGTGGAGGGTGTAATTCTCTCCTACAGATGGTTATTGGCGCATAATGTTGGAAGTCGAGCGCCACTGGCCCTCCAGAATTCCAACCTATATTCCGCTGGCCCTCTGGCTTCGACATCCTGTTCCTCTGAGGCGTTTGTAACTCCTTCGTCCTGTTCCACTAGTCCTCCGGCTCTTTACAATATTGTGTTTCACTCGTGGTATGACCCCGAGTGCCCCTTGGGTCTCCTCTCAATGGTGCGGCACACAGTGAAGTGCCACTCAGGGAAGGGTGAGGGGGGAGGTGTGCGGGACAAAGCTGAGGGACACTCAGTGCAGGGGCACTCATGGGGGTTAGCACTTGGCCTATTGGGTACATTTTCCGGTGCTGTATTTGAGTCAACTCATTTACGGATCTGAAATTTTTACTACCTGGGGTACTCAGGTAGTAAATATATATATAATATATATATATATGTGTGTGTGTTGTGTTTGTGTATGTGTGTGTGTGTTGTTGGTGTGTGTGTGTGTGTTGTGTGTGTTGTGTGTGTGTGTGTGTGTGTGTTTGTGTGTGTGTGTGTAATTTACATATGTATCCCATATGGAACCGAGGACTCTGTAGGCCTGTGTGTGGTTATTCAGCTGATGTAACTCGTAAAGCCCTTTATCCTGCACACACATATGCCATATAAAGCAATATGTTACACATCTGGCGTGGATATAAAGCCCAGTTAGTGTGTTATGGTCTGGCAGGTACTGCACATACACATTGACTTAACAACTCGCTCGCTCTCTCTACGCTGAGTGTGTCTCATCTCCCTCTGTTCTCGCTCTCTCTGACTTTCTCCTCTCTTTTGTTTTTTTTGTTTTATTTTTTTTTTGTTTTATTTTTTTATCAATCTCTCTCTCTCTCTCTCTCTCTCTCTCTCTCTCCTCTCTCTCTCTCTCTCTCTCTCTCTCTCTCTCTCTCTCTCTCTCTCTCTCTCTCTCTCTCTCTCTCTCTTTCTCTCTCTCTCTCTCTTCCTCTCCTCTTTCCCTCCCACCCTCTCTTCTCCACACTCTCCTACACTTTCTTACGTTCTTCCCCATCATTCGCCACAGCGCCAAGAGGCCCTATACCTCACCTGTCACAACCTGATCCGCTCTCCGTCAAATTTGTAACATCCTGAATCCCCCAATATTGCAAAGTCTCCGCCTTATTGACTGTCATTTCTGCGAATTTCCAGTTTCATTGACAAACGAAGACGTCTTACATTTCCCCAAGCTGCAAAAATCCATTACATTTTATTGCAAGTTTTTTCAGGTTAGTGAGGTCCAAGATTGCAAGATTCTGAGAATCATGCAATCTGCCATTGATTAAAGAAGCAATATAAATGTGGAAATGTTTTCAAGAGGACATTGGTGTAGTCCATACATTTAATGGAACGTGGAGAGTGAGTTTCTCTTTTACACAGTCTGGGATCAAGACAACATATCAGCATTCGGTCTTCGCTTGGGTTTCCAACGGGAGTTTGACGAGTATTCGTGATATATGATATATTTTTATTATATTATCTACATTTACTGGGTAGAATTTTTCTAGCGACATGCGCGATTGCTTGGACTGATTTTTGAAGTCACATTCGAGAGTAGAATCAGTCAAGAAAGGAAAATGGATTGAAAGTGAACGAAAAATGCAATTTAAATATTGACTTGTAAAAGCCAGCTATGAAGAGCTGCATGAAGGAGTGGTGTTGTCGTTCCTTATACATAGAGGCGATGGCGTGGGCTGAAAGTGAATAATCAGAAGTTGGAACACTAGAAACTAGATGTTCTGGAAATCATAAGTGGTGTTTGGAGAACAGATAATGTAACGAATGAACACGTGTTGTAGTGCAGAGGGAAACAAACATCAAGATTAAACTGAGTGTACTGAGATGGTTTGGCCATGTTGAACGATGTTGAATGGATGATTGGAGACTGGAGAATAAAAAATGAGTATTAGAGTGAATTTGAAGGTTGGATGAGAAAAGGAAGTTTGAGAAGAAGGTGAGAGGTCATGCTTGGAGTGTATGAGGAACCTGGAGTGTATGAGAAACCTAGGAGTAACTTATTGCATAAAATAATAAACAAATAGTGGTGGTAGGAGAAGAAAATATTCAAGTCGCCAAGGTGAATACACAAGATCTTCTCTGAATAACCTCTGTTCTCTTCTCCAAGGCTATGAGTCCCTACAATTGCACCAGAGGTGGTACACTATATATATATATATATATATATATATATATATATATATATATATATATATATATATATATATATATATATAGTAGTGCTGACCTTTCCTCCATTTTGATATTTCACATCTGTGGAAGTGGAAAACGATGAAATGAGTGTCTAAAGTACCCGAGGAAATTGATCCCTGGAATACACAGCGGTTTGCAGCATTGCACGAGTACTCACAACAAAGAAATGCTAACCACAGGTCACTAACACACAATGCAAACAGATTCACACAGCTTTCCGACAAACAACACTACTCCCAACCACACCAAAAGCTACATATGTGAAACACAACAAACACTACACCCCACAATACACACAACACACTATACCACACAACATAACAGCCATCACGGCGCACAATACAAACATAGCGCTGCCAGGCCTCGCCACACAACATGCCAACAACAACAGAGACCACGGTCACGACTGCCGTGGGGGTTCAGATAAAAATTGTGTGGTAATATTATTAGATCGGAGCGACACGTGTATCCCAGGACGCCCTGAAGCCCAGTAGCAATATTGCGCTCCCAGGACCACCATCCACCTTCCTCCCCTCCCGTCCCCAGCCCTTTCCTCTTCCAGGTCTCTCGTCTTCCAGGTCCCTCGTCTTCCAAGTCCCTCGTCGTCCAGGTCTCTCGTCGTCCAGGTCCCTCGTCCTCCAGGTCTCTCGTCGTCCAGGTCTCTCGTCGTCCAGGTCCCTCGTCGTCCAGGTCTCTCGTCCTCCAGGTCTCTCGTCGTCCAGGTCCCTTGTCGTCCAGGTCTCTCGTCTTCCAGGTCCCTCGTCCTCCAGGTCCCTCGTCCTCCAGGTCCCTCGTCCTCCAGGTCTCTCGTCTTCCAGGTCCCTCGTCTTTCAGGTCCCTCGTCTTCCAGGTCCCTCGTCGTCCAGGTCTCTCGTCGTTCAGGTCCCTCGTCCTCCAAGCCTCTCGTCGTCCAGGTCTCTCGTCGTCCAGGTCCCTCGTCGTCCAGGTCTCTCGTCCTCCAGGTCCCTCGTCCTCCAGGTCCCTCGTCCTCCAGGTCCCTCGTCCTCCAGGTCTCTCGTCGTCCAGGTCCTTCGTCGTCTAGGTCCCTCGTCGTCCAGGTCTCTCGTCCTCCAGGTCTCTCGTCCTCCAGGTCCCTCGTCGTCCAGGTCTCTCGTCGTCCAGGTCCCTCGTCTTCTCTGGCCGTTATCAGGTACCAACTTTCTATTGGTAATATCTGCTTCAGATTTGGAATTTCATTATTGTCTGGACTACCATTCGTCTTCCAGGTCTTCATGCAACAAACTATTACCTATCCGTCTTGCAATGACCTGTTTGCTATACTTCATGCAGCAACCTGTGAACTGTGCATCATTCAACGACCTATGAACTATGCTTTATTCAACTATCAGCAACACTTCATTCAACTATCTATTAGCAACACTTCATTCAACGATCTATTAGCCATATTTTATGCAACAACCTATTAGACATACTTCATGCAACGACCTATTAAATTAACTGAACTTCTCATTAATTGTTTAAATGTTTTTACGTAAATTGCAACTTAATTATTTAAGATAATTTTCGTGAAGCAATTTCGAGGAAATTGGTTCGTGAATCGATTGAGTTTGTAGGCTGGACTCAAGTTCTGGAAGCATAGCTGTTCTGAACCTCGAAATATTTTGTGGATTAAAGTTCCTGGACTCCACTTTCTGCATTAATGTGCACAACGTTAAATAATTGTTGCAATAGAAGCAAATAAAATTATTTACAACGAATTTTATATTATTGCCCTTAAGGCTCTGCAGCGGCGCCTGTGCTTGTCCAGGTTTCAAAATTTCTTTGTGATTTTTTCCGTATACACACACAGCACTCTCGCTCGAATGGGACGTGTTGCAGCGGAATCCCGACTGCAACGGAAACTTTGACATCCGTTGCAAAAATGATGCTGGATCTCTATTCCACCGAACATTTTCGCAAAATGTCTGGTTGGCTCAACAGGTATCATTTTGACTCATAACTTGTAGAGATACGCATAAATGAACTATAACCTAATACACTTAAAAAATTAAACCAGACATTTGAAATTAACTTTAATTTTTTTGAAGTACATTTAACGTGGCCTAAATCTTGCTAGGTAAATATTGTTCAAAAATATATAGTTTTTATTACAGTAATGTATGGGTATATTTAATATACACAAAGATATCACAATAACCTTAAGTATCAATGAGAAAATGAGGAGTCGAACCTGGCAGGGATGACGTCCCGGGTTTTAATTATTATTATTATTATTATTATTATTATTATTATTATTGTTATTATTATTATTATTATTATTTTCTACCACGGACGTGGCCACACATTTACAAAGCTAACCAGCATATATACATTTTTTTCTGTCCTCCATGGACAGGGTGAGAGATCTGTTAAACATATAGTTCTAGGATTTTTTGATCAATCAACCACAGAAGGTGATTGTAGTGCTTTAAAATGCTAAATCTAACCTACAGACATAAATACATAGAGTTACGTTGGCCGGCAGGAGTGGTGTTTAGGGTGACCGACCTCGTAGAGCTCCCTAGTGACGCACCCTTGTCCCCAGTGGTCAAATAAGTCACCCTTGTCAACAAAGATCAATTATACAGTTTGGGGAAAGGAGAGATTTCGTCGATTCCAGAGTAAACCCGCGTAAACTGTAATTCCAGAGTGAAACAACATAAATTGTTATTGCTGAACGTCCAAGAATTCGTGAATCGTCTCATGACACGGTCTTCAATAATACAATTAATATACCAAGGATCATGAACTCTTCTTTAGAAATACTAGCGCAAGTGACCTTCCCTGAAAGAATTATCTAACGACTCTCGATAGTACAATTATTATTATATATCTTAAAACAATGTGAGTAACGTGTAATCTACTATCAGAGAAGATAGCTCCATTTTGAACCAATTAGATTCTCTGAAACTTCCATCCCCTGTCAGATACCTTGCATGTACACACACACACATGCGTTAATGTGCAAGCCGAACGTATACCAGCGAACACATTCACCCCACAAATAAAAAAAATAATTGCTAAATCAACAGAGTTGCATGCAAGGGTTTGAGGCGCTCCGCTGAATGTTGGGGGGAGAGTGGGCGTCGCTCCGGTGAATGTTGGGAGGAGAGAGTGAGGCGCTCCGGTGAATGTTGGGGGGAGAGTGGGCGTCGCTCCGGTGAATGTTGGGGGGAGAGAGTGAGGCGCTCCGGTGAATGTTGGGGGGAGAGAGTGAGGCGCTCCGCTGAATGTTGGGGGGAGAGTGGGCGTCGCTCCGGTGAATGTTGGGAGGAGAGAGTGAGGCGCTCCGCTGAATGTTGGGGGGAGAGTGGGCGTCGCTCCGGTGAATGTTGGGGGGAGAGAGTGAGGCGCTCCGGTGAATGTTGGGGGGAGAGAGTGAGGCGCTCCGGTGAATGTTGGGGGAGAGAGTGAGGCGCTCCGGTGAATGTAGAAGAGTGAGAGAGGGGCTCTAGAGAATGTAGAAGTGAGGGAATGTAGGAGTGACGGGCGCTCAACCACTCTGTGATGAGACACTATACCAATTACGTCTTTTATCTGGCTTAAAAGTCTTTCAACCCAATGGTCTACGTCCTCGGCTCGCATCCGAGGGGACCCTGGGATCAATCCCCAGTTGTGTCAGAAACAGTTTGGCAAGTTACCTTCCACCTGATGCCACTCTTCACTTAAATAAATGAATAATAAATGTAAACAAAGCCGCCATGATTATTGAAAGACGTCCACGTTTCTTCAGAAAATGCATAAATGCTTTGTAAATCAAGGTCCAGGTGCATTGTGTACTGCAATGTTGCGGGCATCCGCTGTAGGGCTTTGATGCTCATCTCCTGGCAATCAGGTTAGCTGTTAACAAGGTCACGGTGATACTCAGGGGGAAGCTGGGGGTGGTGCTCCGGAGACGTGATGGATGTATTCTACAGGTATGAACGAATTGCTCTGTTATTCCAAAGTAAAACATCGTAAATAGTTATTCCAAAGTAAAACATCGTAAATAGTTATTCCAGAGTAGAATCTCGAAAATTGTTTCTCTAAAACTTTAGCTTCGTGGGCAAACAATACGAGGGATAAGTCTATATCATCTGGAAGATCATTTACATGTATTAGAAACAGGATTGGTCTTAGTACAGATCCCTGTGTTAATCCGCTGGTGACATCACGCCATTCTGATGTCTCACCCCTCACAGTAACTCTTTGCTGCCTATTACTTAAGTACTCCTTTTTCCACTGGAGCACCTTACCTGTTACTCTTGCCTGTTTCTCTAACTTATGCACCAGCCCCTTAGGAGGTACTGTGTCAAAGACTTTCTAACAGTCCAAGAAAATACAGTCTTCCCAGCTTTCTCTTTCTTGCTTAATTTTTGTCAACTGGTCGATGCAAAAACGACAAATTATTTTCTATTAAACCTGTGAGGCAAGATTTGCCACCTTTGAACCCATGTTGAAGATGTGTTACGAAGTCTCTTTTCTCCAGATGTCTTAATAGTTTTTTTCTCACAATCTCTCCGTGGCATACAAGTTATGGACACCAGCCTGTATTTCAGTGCCTCTTGTCTGTCGCCTTTTTCAGCAAAACACACTGCAAATATGCCGCCTGTCGAGTGAGGATAATGGGCCCTCATTGAGAAGAAGAATTTACCCAGTGCATGTTAATGAACTATCTACCTGATATATGTTGATGAAGGATCTCTTGATCTGATGTATCTTTATCAGGAGTTTACCGGAAACTCCTGATCAAAAAGTTTGCCTTGAAATAAATATAGTTGTTTTGCTTCATTTTGCAATGCCTTTTGCATTTTTGCAATCATGTTTGGCCTAGGAATGTTCATTTAGACCTAGGACAGGTTTGGTTGGTTTTCGTTTAACCTCGGCTTCTGGTAAGCTCTGTTGAATTGCAATAGCTAAAAAGTGGACATTTTTCTTAGGGCAACAGTTTAAATTTCATACGTTCTGTTCAAACCAGAAACAAACTTCGCATTTCTGACTTTATGTAATGCACTGACCATTTCTTACCTACGAACTCTGCACTGTTCATGAATCATTACAGCAAACTGTATCGTGAATCATATATATGTACATTTATATCAATGAAATATTATTATTATTATTATTATTATTATTATTATTATTATTATTATTATTATTATTATTGATACTAGCTGTTTTTCGGAGGATGAGTTGGATATTGTATATTGTTGGTGTAAGAGGCGATGAGGGAGCCGACATGACCCCAATCCATCAATTAGCACCTCTAAGTCCTCCGTCTGCTGGCTCAGCTGTCTTCAAAACTCCGTTTTCTCGCTTTCCCTTGATAGTTCCTGTCTCTCTCTCTCTCTCTCTCTCTCTCTCTCTCTCTCTCTCTCTCTCTCTCTCTCTCTCTCTCTCTCTCTCTCTCTCTCTGGCTCAGTCATCTTTCTTAACATCATTCTTCTCCGTTTCTCCCCTTCCTCCTTCCCTCCATCAGCCTACCTTTCCTCTGTTTACCCAGCATTCTACCTAAACTTTCCCACTCCTCTCTGTGTCTACTGATTCAGCCCTCCCGCTAAACCCCACACGCGCCTCCCAGCCTCCAACCACACACTGATATTCCCTTATTCTCGGATCGCCTCCCCATCAATCTTCCAATGATCCCTCAGCATCAGGGCAAGAGAGGGGGGCAGGATCTTATGTATCACGCTACCATACCATGAGGCGATGGAGGAAGCATGATCTCGCTAGGTACTAATGTCTTTTTTTAAAAGTAATAAGATGAAAATTAGTTCTGTATTGCGTAAGATTTGTATCGTTTAAAGTTTCTATTGTACTGATGTTGAGAACACGAGTTTTAGCCAGGGAAGGTGGCATGATCTTCAAGACATGTGTAAAATATAATTTCTTACAATTGAGAGAGATGGAGGTAATTTAACAGATCTTTCGCTTTCTATCATGTTATTGCTTTCATTCGATCTAGCTTTCTCTCTCTCTTTCTCTTTCTCTCTCTCTCTCTCTCCATCCCTTCCTCCACTCTCTTTCATTCGTTTTCCCAGGCACACAAAATTTTCCCAGCAACCAACAAACTGGTGTAAAATGGACCACACGGTGCACATAAACAGTTCGGCGTCGCAATATCCCGTTAGCAGCAGGGTGTTCGGAAGGAAATTTGGGCTATATTCTCCACAGTTAAAGGTTGGGAAGGGGGCGCTGAAGCAGAGGTGGCGCGTGGTGGTGCCTTGTTGATGACGGAGAACGAGAAACTGAAAAAAATAAGAAGAGAATAAGGCAGAAAAAAAGGAGAGAATGTCTGTTTGTCAGCATTTCTGTACAAGGTTGGAGGCCAGATGCTTCGGAGTAGGCATCACCCGGCTTTGCAGAGGGAAGTCTGCGGTACTGGATGGACATAGGTCAACTCCATTTCCACACTTTCAAACAATATAGGCGTCTAGTCTCCCTTCCTGCCCGTGGGATTTTCATGGTTTTTGAAATGAAAGCGTCCGAAATGTTTTACTGAGTGTTGAAGTTACTCCCACTGCCTACCCGCGCATGTTCGGTATTTACTCGAAGACGATGAGCTGAATTCATTCGGGTTACAGTGATGAAGATAGTATAGTGAAGATGGTTACAGTGATGAAGATAGTATAGTGAAGATGGTTACAGTGATGAAGATAGTATAGTGAAGATGGTTACGGTGATGAAGATAGTGAATAGTAAAGATGGTTATGGTGATAAAGTGAGTATGTACAGTGAAGACAGAATGTTGTGAAGATGTATGATGAGGAGAGGCACGGCAGAAGATGAGGGAACGGAGTAGATGAGGGAGAGAGGGAGGACAAGAGGATGAGGGAGAGAGAGAGAGAGAGAGAGAGCGGGGGTATGAAAGAGAAGATGAGGCGAAGGAGATACATGGAAGAAGGAAGTATAGGGATGGGAAGAGGAGGAGAAAGAGCAAAATACAAATCAAATATCGTATTTTCTCAAATCTAAGATAATATTAATCTCCTAGAAAATATTGAATACTTAGGCCCAAACTTAAGCGAGAAGATTAGTACTCCTGGCAATTATTGGTATATATTATTCAGTACGTGGGTGAAGCATTTAGAGAAGAGCTGCCTCGTATGGGCAAATAGGCCTTCTGCATGTTACCTTATTCTTATGTTTATCTAGTAGAGGACGAGAACGAAACACTGCTGGAGAAAGCACACCATCAGTGGGAGTCGTGTGTGTAGTGTTATTTCGTTCAAAACAAGAGTTTAAGCGGTAGATCAACGCATTTGGCCTTTGTTGATGAGAACCGGTTCTAATATAAACAACCTCGTAGAGCGTTGGAGCTCGT
>WNGS01052365.1:6944305-6962808 GCA_020271785.1 Procambarus virginalis
GGGATGTAGCACCCCTAGCTACACCCAAGTTACACATCTCAGAAGCTCCCCCGCTTCCCTCCTCTCGGCGCTTAATATTCTCAGCATAGCTCTGTCTCAGACATTTGGTAAATTCTTCACTTGTGACTAACGCCGCGTCGCCAATTTCAACTCAGCAGCCCTCTAAATCTCTCTTTAATGACATCGTCAGGACCAACATTTCCATAAAACTCTCATCACACTCATATGCTCATGACTTCACCGGTCAGGCTACACACAGCGTCCATGACTTGCACAATAGGGACCTGGGTTCGATTCCCAGCCAAGATAAAAGCAATTGTGTAGAATTTTTTTCCCTTTTTGTTCGTGTTTTACTAGCAGTAAATAGTTACCTGGTTGACAGTTGCTGTGTAGGCGAGAGAAATGTAAAGTAGACATGATAGAGGAAAAATAGGTCGGGATCGAGTCGGTACATTAGCCAACCGACGGTTAGAAAGGCGGGGTCCAAGAGCCGACAGCTCGATCATGCGGGCACAAATAATAAATGCACATATACATGCTGTTGGGATACAGGCCGTGCTGGGGTAGCCTCCCTCTCTCCTCCCCAACCTCCCGTAACCCCCCCCCCTCTTCTCTCCCTCTCTCTCTCTCTCTCTCACATTCCACCTCTTTTCCCCACTCTTCCCTCTCTCCTCACCCCCTTTTCCCTTTTCCCTGCTTCCTCACACCTCCTGCTTCAACCTACCCCACTTTTTTTATTAATATATTAGATAAATCTGCATTTGTGCAGCTATCCTAGACAATGTGAAGGGGAGTACAGTGTGTCAAATGCTAGCTGCTTGATGCTAAAAAAAATCCCCATCACACAGAATGGTTAGTCATACAGAAAACTGATAAGTAGTCTGCACTGGCAGACTCCGTAGTGTGCAATGTGAGGATACCCCTTTTTTTTTTTTATTAATTCCTTAGGTACATCTGCATTAGTGCAGCTACCCTAGACTATATGAGGTGGAGTACAGTGTGTCAAAAGCTAACTAGTTGATACTAAGAAATCCCCATCACACAGGATGGTTAGTCATACAGCTCCCCCACCACCTCTTTAATAACTCTAGGGAATCACGCCAAATATTTCACACTTGACTTCATGTAAATCGCTTGGATGTCTTTATAATTTTTGACATTTATTAATGCTTAGTCTAAACTTAATCTTAAACTTAAAAATAGTCCTAACCTGCCCAGCCTATGTTCGTTCCGCACCTATCATTCCTTCCCTGCAAAGTTGGATGAGGCTAAATGCGCAAATAGACAAGCAGACAGACCGACAGAAATAAAATGCAGACAGACATTTTCTCTTATAGTATAGATTCGCTCAGGTCGTAAATACTCTTTCTATGCAATTATTTGTTAATATTTTTCCAGTTGTAGGTTTTGAGAATTTTTGTTTGATTTCAAGTCAAATATTCAGAACTATTCAACAACGGGAAACTGAATACCTCGCACTCTTTCCCGGAGAGAAATCCTGGAGGTGTAGGAGTTTGATGGATGAGACCGGTGAAGTGGGCTGGGGCACTGCAGGGCTACTGTGAGTCACCAACCAAACGTCAGCAGCTTGAAGCCAGGCGTCAGGAGTCAGAAGGCAGGCGTCGGGAGTCAGAAGCCAGGCGTCGGGAGTCAGAAGCCAGGCGTCAGGAGTCAGAAGTCAAACGTCGGGAAATGGAAACCAACGTAATGGATTTAGAAGCCACACTATCACCAAAGGAGGGAATTTATCACAGAAGGAATATTTTACACAGATCTTGACAGGTGCATTAGTTCCCAGATGAGGACAGGTGTAATAGTTCATGAATGATGACAGGTGTTTATAATTGTGTTATTACTAGTAATTAGTAAATAAATATAAGCATCAAATACTCTCTCTCTCTCTCATATATATATATATATATATATATATATATATATTATATATATATATATATATATATATATATATATATATATATATATATATACAATATAATATAATGATATTTGAAACATAAATACATAAAACATATATAAAGTAATACACCAAAAAACTCATAAAAGACGACATATTTCAGCTCAATTTAATCCTATTTTCAACGCTACAAATTTCAAGCCCACAAACTTCCCTGAGGGCGGGGCATCGTTCATACCGATTCAGAAGTTTGGACAGGAATTTTGTCAGCCGCGAGGTAAAAGTAATCTAAAGTTGGAGCCAGGAAAAGTTTTTGGGCTGCTACTACCTACAAGATAATTACAAGCTCACACAATTTTCATTAATTCCACAAGCAATCAGCTCCTCAGCTCCCAAGAGATCAGAGGCACAGAAGGGTTGAGGAAGATGATGGGGCCTGACCAAAGTCAAGACACGAGTTCTTCTGAGCAGAAGAGTTCAAAGTCTGTCCAACTGTATTAGAGAGGGAGAGAGAGAGAGACAGGCAGACAGACAGACAGAGGGGAGAGAGTGAGAGACAAGGTGGGAGAGAGGAAAAGTAATAGTGACAACTGATGACTAACTTAAAATAGCAATTTAAGAGCTAAAATCATGGAAAATAAGATATAGTGAAATTACGGAACGTACAGTGCATAAAATTTGGGAAAACCTCATTACAATCAGATGATTGCTTTCGGAGGTTAATAGTCATTAGTATTATCCATTACCAAGTGAGGTACAACGTGTATGAGAGATTGCAAAGAGTCCTGAGATATAACGAAAATAAATGACCAGTCTTTAGGTTTCCGACAATTAGCGGAAATTAAAATAAAACTCCCCCCTAAGCCATTCTACAGCAAGTCAATAAATTGTTTATAAGAAGCTGTTTAGAAAACTGTAGAACAATTGTCTTTTATGGTTATGCTGCGTATTTAACAAAATTACAATAAATTTAAACTTTGTAATTCTGACATTCATGATTATTTAACAAATAAATCAAATTCTTATATCTTTAAGTTCTACATTTATGATAATAGGTATATCTTTGGCAAATATAAATATAATTAAATATTTTCAGGAGCAGCTGTTGAAAACTGGACTTTTATTTTCTATTTGTTTTCAAGTTTTCTCCTTATTTGTTTTCAATTTAACTTTCAATTTATCCAAAATCCAGATATCTAGATAAAATCCAGATAAAGAAAAAAATCAGAATCCTAGATAAATCCCAAAACTATCAACACAAAATATTGTTACAAATTCTGAAATATGTACTCTTCGGCAAATGGATTTCAAGGATATAAATATTGTATCTGAAGACAATCGCATCTGGTGACTATGACGTACGGTGAATGTCGTGTATAGTGAGAATTATACGCAGTTAATGAGTGTGTGTTAAAACGTAACCAAAGAAATTCGAGCTCCAGGATGATTCCAGCTTGATAGAATCGAGCTCATCCCTTACCTTGAGCAGCGCTGGGTGCTACCCTAAACCATGGTATATCACCATTCAGTACAGTCTCTCTCCAACAATAAAGACCTGAACATTTACGTTATATTTATAGCTTTTTATATGCTGTTGCCCACCCCGGCCTCAGCCTCTCCCGCCCCACGCGAGCTACCTGCTTCCCTTCAAGACGAGGTGCCGTACTCCTCTCCTACAGTCCTCTTGTTCTCCCATCCCCCTCCCTCCGTCCCTCCAACACCCGCCTTCTCTCCAGAACCGCAATATTGCCTCAACATGTACTCCCACCTATCCCCTAGTCTGTCCCCTCCCCCACACAAGCAGCCTCTCCACTACCCTCCTCCAGCCACTCCTCTCTCGGAGTCTTCCCCACCACCTCCAGCCTCTCTCCACCTCCCCAGCCGCATCCCAACCACCCCCCAGCAACGTAATTGGACACACGACACCTGCCATCTGCGTGACCATAAAGGGGAAGTCCCCCCTGCTGCGGCCTCTTGACTTCCTGTAGTGGAAGGAGTACCAAGGCTATGGAGATAATTGTGTGGCAGGAAAGATTATTATTTGAGTGCAGAGAGGCGTTGGGTGGGGTGTGGAAAGTGCCGTGTGGTAGTGACTAGAGGTGGGTGGAGGGTTAGTAAGAGGTGTGTGGAGGGAGGTGGAAAGAGCCATGGGGGGAAGGTGGGCAGAGGCGTGTGAGGGGGGAGGTGACAAGAGGCGTGATGAACGTCCTGGAAAGACCAAAACTTCGTCACTTTTAATTTTTATAAGTGTGAATTGGAATATTTGTTTTATCCACGTTATTTTGACGCTTTCTGCATATGTTGTAATTTTAGTAATATTTAACATATGAATTAATCGGTTAAATCGTGTTCAACAGGTGAGAGTTATATTGAAATATGGGTAATAGTGTCCGTAGATTTTAACACCTATATGATAGAGTTTTTGCTACCTTATTCACTCTTGTGTTGATGATATCCTCAAAATGCTTCCTGAGTCTGCCAGTGTAGACTGCCTATCACATGCCTCTGTATGACTAACCATCCTGTGTGATGGGGATTTTTTAGCATCACCTAGTTAGCTTTTTTGACACACTGTACTCCACTTCATATAGTCTAGGGTAGCTGCACTAATGCAGATGTTCCTCTTGTATTAATACAAAAAAAATGCCGTTTATCGTCAACATGCCTGAACTCGTTTATATGTGCATATCTAATTGTATTTAAGGGCATCAGCTCTTGTTCAATGATATGTTATATGATGTTATAGGACTTTTTTGTACACTATATTTGATATTTTCAATGCAAATTTTTGTTTTATTTGAATTCAGTAAGAATAACAAATAGGATCTTACCTAGAACTTTCTTTCATGGATTATTAAAATTCTTGACTGCTGGCTTGTTACAACGCAGACCCATAGTTCTATAATTTATATTATGTATGCGCTGTAAATGTCAGTTTGCAATCTATATAAGGCTTTACTTAGGGTGTTAAAATATATGTTCATCGGGAAAATACCTTACAATAAAACAGTATCTTTAGTAAAACTAATTTATAATACCTAGCAAACTAGTTCCTAGTGCCTATTAAACTAGTTTCTAGTACCTATTAAGCAAATTTCTAGTACCAATTAAGCTAGTGTCTAATACCAATCAAGCTAGTTTCTAGTGCCTATTAAGCTAGTTACTAGAAAACTACATCCTTAACTAATCCGTTTCTAGGGCATGGTGGTCATTGGTGGAGTAAATGTTGACATTGTTGAGAAAAATGATTGCATAATTATAATTTATTTCATGCTATTTTTTCTGTAATCAATGTGTATAAAAATTGAGAGAACTTATTTTTCATTTAGTATTCCAAAGAACGAGCTAGATGAATATGAACGTTCTTCATATTCACCTTGCACATGGTTTATGTTATTCAGCAAGAAAAAAAAATTGTAATTCCGATACCTTTGTTGTCGCCCGCCTTACGTCTTGCTTCTTGCATTAAGATATTACATGATCATTAGTTTTCTTTTTAATGTCTCGCGACACAGACGGTGCTACATAGTCTGTACGTAGTCTACGTAATTTGCATGAAAATTACTTATAACAGGTTTCTCTACTTTTTATTATTTTTTGGGGCACTTCCTTGTGCCTCATGTCTTCCTTCTTACTTCTAACATCAAATCATCTCTAACGACTTAGCAACCATCATCTTTTTGTTCATTAAGTTTAAATAATCCTCAATTTTTGGTGTCCTCGCTCTGAAGATTTGTCGACTTTTTTAAATTCGACATGTTCAACAATCGACATATTTATTTGCCCAAGTTTCTCTTATCTGTATTTTTCAATTGCCATAATCATTTTCAGTATCGCCACCAACCTCATCATTATTAACATTAATATCATGAATATCTCCCACACTCCATCAATCATTTAATTAACTAATTAGAAATTAAATGAACTAGGTATGTGAAAAAGCTGTTATAATGATAGTTTAATATGTTGCTCATTTTCTGATAAGCAAAACACTTTTAATTTGTTTAGGTTCAGAAATTTGTTGACGTATTGACAAATGGACCTGGTAAATAAGGTAATTATGGGTAGAAAACGCGAAATTAGTATGATTATAAAGCACTGAAAAATGAAATAAGGATATATATTATATATATATATATATATATATATATATATATATATATATATATATATGTATATGTATATATATATATATATATATATATATATATATATATATATATTATATATAGATATATAATATATATATTATATATAGATATATAATATATATATTATATATAGATATATAATATATATATTATATATAGATATATAATATATATATTATATATAGATATATAATATATATATTATATATAGATATATAATATATATATTATATATAGATATATAATATATATATTATATATAGATATATAATATATATATTATATATAGATATATAATATATATATTATATATAGATATATAATATATATATGTATATAATGATTGTCTCTCCCCTCTCCCGTTCATACACACCTCATTATCTCTGTTACTTGGACTCATCTCAAAGGATTTCCAATATTCATTAGCATCAGACCACCCCGCACTCCACGGCGGATATTATCATCCCAATGAGTATAATAATGACACTCCAGGATGCAATATACATAACATAGATCTCCCGATTATTCCCTTGATGTTTGAATAGAGAATTGTTTACATGTGAGCGGGAGTCCTCGTGTGTGGGGAGGCACAAACACTTGAAGATTGGAATATGAAGACTCGGTAAATGGGCCGTAATCAACGTTTTTAGTATAAGGAATAAATGTTCGATTTGGTTTTATAGTTTGTTAAGTTCTTGTAATATCGTTACATTATATTTGTAGTTTTTTTTTTTGTAAGAAGTTGCGTATATTCGAAGGAATAATAGAGGATTTATGAGACTAGAGTTTTAATAACTAAAACAGATATTGTGAATTTCAATATACTGTTTTAATTTAGTTTTAAGTAACTAGTGACAGACAATATATTTAGTATTTTACCAAGATCACAGCGAGAAAGCACTACGAATATTTCTTTTGAGTAGATGTTTAGTAGAATCTATTTACCTATTTTTGTCTCGTTAACATATTATGATTAACACTGTTACTTTTATTGTAGGCGATAATAAACACAAAACATCGTGTACTACAAATGTTCTATGACCAGATGAAGCTAAGTATTTCCTAAAAGCATCCTGATGAATGGCTAAACAAATATAAATGTTATATAGAATTCAAACATAATATGCTATATTTTTTTTTTACATCGGAGCCTTTCTCTGTTTCTCCCGAACACTTTCGTATGTTTTCAGTTTTTTCCCCGGGTTAGTTATTCTGGCGGGGAAATATATCAAATATTTATATATTAAATATTTATATCAAATATTTAATATATCAAATATTTATATATTCACAAATATATAAATATTTGTGAATTCTTAGTGTTTTCTTCCAAACGACCATTAAATACATCATGTACTATTTCAGAGACAACTAGATACCTTTAATGAGTTCATCATTCTGTTCATCGTTCTCATTTTCTTGTATTCGTTATTAAAGCCGTTCTCGTCATCTTTGTGTTTTCCCCTTTCTCACATCCATTTTCTCTCTCATGTTCATTCTCTACAACACACGCTCATTATCTTACCCACATTCATTCTCTTCCCCTCTCGTATTCTCTTCTCCATACTCTTTTCTGTTCTCATGTTCATTCTCTTCTCTACATTACTTCCCTTCCCTGTACTCATTCTCTTTCCTACACTATTTTTTTATTTATGTTCTTTTACTTCCCACACTAATTCTTTTCCCAGTCATTCTCTTCAGCACACTCCCTCTCTCTTCCTCACATTATTATAATCTTCCGTCTGTTCATCTCCATCTCTCCATTCTGCTCTCCCTCTCGCCTTTATTCTAAGTTCCGTAATATTCCATGTCTAGTCCCTTCTTTCTTTCTTCTCTTTAAACCATCTTCCAAATTTGAATTAAGGTGTTTTATTCATAAATATTTGAACATTCACAGTTGGGTTAGCTTACACAAGTTTATTGTAAAACATTTACCAAAGAAAAGGTAATAATATGTAAGTATTCTCAAGATTTAGACTTAGATTTAAAAGCTAAAAAAAATTCTGTAAATCTTTCAGTTGTCAAATTTAAAATCAAACTATATTTCGTATTAACTTGTACAAACAATAAAAATATTTGCTGAACGTAATAGGTTATCTTCAGTCTAAATGAAGCTTTATCAGCTTTACCAGTTATTAAGCTTTATAGTTTTGCCATCGAGTAACATTTAGCTGACAAATTGAGAGGTAATATATAGAGGAAAAGCAATATGTAGTTTGCCATATCACAAAATCTGGATGATAAGGCAATTTAAAGAACTAATATAAACAAATGTTACCTTGATGGTATATACAAATGTTCATACCCTCACCAGTCAATCTTTTCTATCATCTTCTACCGTCTCCTTTCTTCGTTTAACCATTTCCTTTCTCCATTTCCCTTTTCGCTCAGATTCACCATTAAAACTATTTTCACCAATGGGGAAAAATCACTAAAATACGTCACCTTTCCTCTTACTTTCTACTCCCTCCCCCACAGCCACCCTTCCTTGCCCCTTCCCTCACACCCTACCCTTCCTTGCCCCCTCCTCCCTTTCTGCCCATTGGCTGCTCCCTGCCCCCTGCTCAGTTCCGATCTGAATAGTGTGGCAGAAAATCATGGAATATTTAGAAGCGTGAGAGATGGGCCATGTGGAGCCCCGCTGAAGTGGATTAAGAGAATGGTGGGCGGGGTGTAGTGGACTGCTGCTGGGTGGGGAGGCGGGAGTCAGGGTAGTGGGGAGTGGGTGGTGCGGGGAGAGGCAGGATGAAGGGGTAGGAGAGCAGTGGGGCAGGGCTATGGTAGGCAGGGTAGAGCTAGACTGGGCATGCCGAAGCTAACTAGACTTTCCCCTGCTTGGTTATCTCATTTCTTGCCCCTGTTTAATTACCCCTAATTTATTACCCCACACTGCTTTATATCACCTTATTTCTTACCAACCACTACTATATAAGATGTTCAAAATTATCTTGCTCTCCCCCTCTCTAGTCTCTCGTTCCCATTCATTTACTCCTTCATTCTCTACCAAGCCCGAGGGAAATCTTCGTTCCCGCTTCTCCACAACCACCTTAACCATCACATCCATCACCTTTCTACAACCATTACCACTATCTCTACACCCGCCACGATTATTAGCACTACCATTACCACGATTACCATCCCCATAACCATTACCATTTCCACTATCACTACTATTATCACCCACAACCACCATCGCCACCATCACCACTACCACCTCCACCTCCATCCCCAAGGTGCCAAGTCCACAGTTACCATCACCACAGCACTAACTGCACCTCCGCCACAAACGAGGCAGCAGAAGCACCAGAAGTTTGATGCAGCATCGCCAGAAGCGTGAGACAGCATCAGAAGAAGCATGAGGCAGCATCACCAGAAGCGTGAGGCAGCATCACCAGAAGCGTGAGGCAGCATCACCAGAAGCGTGAGGCAGCATCACCAGAAGCGTGAGGCAGCATCACCAGAAGCGTGAGGCAGCATCACCAGAAGCGTGAGGCAGCATCACCAGAAGCGTGAGGCAGCATCACCAGAAGCGTGAGGCAGCATCACCAGAAGCGTGAGGCAGCATCACCAGAAGCGTGAGGCAGCATCACCAGAAGCGTGAGGCAGCATCAGAAGCGTGAGGCAGCATCAGAAGCGTGAGGCAGCATCACCAGAAGCGTGAGGCAGCATCAGAAGCGTGAGGCAGCATCAGAAGCGTGAGGCAGCATCAGAAGCGTGAGGCAGCATCAGAAGAAGCGTGAGGCAGCATCAGAAGAAGCGTGAGGCAACAGATGCCGTAAGGATGAGGAGCCGCTCTTTGGTGGTTACGGCCACCTTAACACATGATGGTGTTAACGGCCTGTGGTGCAGCCTCGGCCACGTGTGTCCTCCTTCCCTGCCTGTGTCTGGAGACGAGAGACAGACAAACAGACGGATGGCAAGAAACACCATGGTCTCAGACGTAAATGCCTTTCTTGCGCCGCCTCGTTTCATGTACACGGAATGGAAATTGGTATTTTGGGTGAAGAGCTAAGTCACCACTAACTTCCACTGTAAGGAACACAATACAATCGTGCTCTCCATCTCAACACAATCATCGTCTACACCACAGCCGCTCTACAACAATCCCCCATCCACCAAAAACACCGCTCCAGCCATATCCACCATTGAAAACATTCCAGTATTGTCGACACAAAAATGAAGAGAACGCGGCGCTCCGTCTGGCAGGAGTGGAAGTGTTACCAATCAATAGTGACTCAAGTCCGTCCCATCAGACCACAGACAGTAAAAGGCAAGTTAATTGAATTTCCCAGCACCGAGAATACAGCAGCCAGTGGTTAATATTGAAAGAAAACGGTGGTTTCATTTTTGCGACCTTACCAATTAATTATTTTTATATTTATCATATTTTGTTTCTTACGCAATATATATAAATGTATTTCTTCAATGCAATTTGACTGCGTGTAATTTATGACTTGGTTTATTCATTAATAGTTTTTGAAAAGATGGCATCATAAAAATCGGTAAAAATTTTGCATTCCAAATTGGGTAATTACCATAGCGATGTGTGGAGAAAGATCTAAGTCAGTGTTACCACATAGCACTTGAGGGGGAAGTCAAAGAATGTGTCGTCTTTAATTGTCCTTGCCAGTTCCCAGCCCTCTGTCCCAGCTGTAACAGCACCCTCACAGCTGCATTCTCTTGTGCTACCAGTTATTAGTCCATAAGTCCAGCAGTTATTGACAGGCGGCCAATTACCATTCATCAAAGAGTGCGTATTAAATGACGATCAAGATGTAAGTCACTTACACGTGATTGTAAGATCACTTACAATGTTCGCAAAACATCTCGAGGTGATATAAATTAGGCAATTCGAAAATATAACCCAAAAAAATGTGCATATCATTGTAAATTTATGCTTCCGGGTCGTCATATACGCCTCTGTCTCTCGGGTCTCACGCTGCTTCTCCAGACATACGTAGACGTACTGGGAGGCTCGCGACACAACACGCCCATGCAATCTACAGTAGAGAAAAATTTACGGTAGGCGGCCCTGTATTTCCTCGATCCTTATTCGTCCTTCAGCCATCCCTTGGGGCATCCTCCTGTGAATGAACCAAGATTAGCATAACCGATAGAGGAGGAGGACGATTCCCGACGTTTGCAAATAGACAGCTTCTTTGCATCGTCCTTCGTCGATAAGGCTCACGATGCTTCCTCCATTTAACAAAGTTCCCAAAGTCTAAATGAAACTTGAAATTGAGAGGTTTCAGAAGTCTAAATTAAATCTTAAGATTGAGAAGTTTCTGAGGTCTGAATGAAGCCTTGAGATATATCAGTAGGAGGGGTTGAAGAAGCCGAAATGACGGAAGCTTCTAACAGGAATATTGAGTGTTGAATTCAACATATCAACTTCCTCGACGGCTATGAATATTTACATGAGGGAGGAAAGGAGTGGGAAGGGGGGAGAAGGAGAAGGGAGAGGATTGAGGGAGAAAGGAGTTGAGAGGTGAGAGTGAGGTAGAAGGAAGGAGTAGAGTGGTGAGAGAGAGAGAGGAGAGCGGGACTTAATATAAACTGGAAATATCATTATAAAAATATTCTAGTAAAATATAATTGTGAATATTTTTACTTGAATAATTACATTCAAAGTTTTAATATAAAGTTGCATTACTTTTCTGTTTATATCAATAACAACACTGGGTTGAGAGGTTTCGAAGCTTCTAAACTGTTTGATGAGTATGGACTAAGCAGCCATTATCCAGCAAAGATGCACAGGCTTCGTAAGTTGGCAGGTGAATGCTCAACAGTCAATATCATAACGATCCCTCTTGTAGTGGACTTGAGGTAATGAAGCAGCGTTGCATAGTTTACGTTGAGTCCTTCAGCTGAGATCTTGTTGACGGTGCTTGTCGTTCCGTTATTGTTTCTGAGTGTGTGTGAGTGTGTGTGTGTGTGTGTGTGTGTGTGTGTGTGTGTGTGTGTGTGTGTGGTGTGTGTGTGTGTGTGTGTGTGTGTGTGTGTGTCAGAGAGATATAAAAAAGAATCGGAAAGACAGAGAGACAAAGAGAACGGGAATAGATATAAAGGGTAGATATTTTTCTGTAGAATCTATAAAAGCAAAAGTACCTAACATTAGAAACATGAACAATCACAAAAGCCGATAACAAAAATCAAGTTAAATTATCGATTGAAAGTTCATGCCAACAGATGACGCAAGTTTCATCTTGTATCTAAAAGGGAATGAAGCCTAAAGTTTATTAAAAAAAATAAATATAAACACCATTCTAATTAATGATATTTAACCTTCAATAATACATACAGGAATGTTATTGATAAACCCAGACGTTCCTGTTAAGTGGGATACAAATCTTACTTCAGTTACACCACGTGATTATATCATTGTCTGCTAACACCATAGCAAATTAAGTGACTAGATAATAAATAGATTTGAGTTATGTACACACACACACACACACACACACACACACACACACACACACACACACACACACACACACACACCACCACCCAATAACATCAGTGTTATTTCTTTCCTCTCACTTTCCCATGACCCTCTTCTCTCTCTTCCTCCTTTCCTTCCTCCTATCCTTCGGTCCTCCAACCCTTCCTTCCCTCCCTATTCGGTCCTGTTCATTCTTACACCATCTATTCCTTCCCTCTTCCTTTCCATCTTACCATCACTCTGCATATCACTGCCTATTCCCTCTCCCATCCGTTCATCTATCTCCCTCTCCCCTTCCTCTACCTATCTCCCTCTCCCCCTTGCATCTTCCCTTCCTCTGCCTATCTCCCTCTTCCCTTATCTCCAACAACCATTCGCTGTAAATTAATAAGAGTGTGTGTCGCTCGTTAGAGACCTGTTGAGATGCGGGCCCCGTGTACGCTGGTGAACACCCGGACGGGAGGTGTAGGATCTGAAACTTGAGGCAAGTATGTAAACACCATCGCTATTCTGTAAGCAAACCTAACCTATCCTCTCTTATCCTAAGCTATCCGTTCTTATGTTGACCAGATCACACACTAGAAGGTGAAGGGACGACGACGTTTCGGTCCGTCCTGGACCATTCTCAAGTCGATGGGACTCATCGACTTGAGAATGGTCCAGGACGGACCGAAACGTCGTCGTCCCTTCACCTTCTAGTGTGTGGTCTGGTCAACATACTTTAGCCACGTTATTGTGACTCATCGCCTGCATCCGTTCTTATCCTAATGTTTCTTATCGTACTGTCAGCGTTGATGATTCAACCGTTGATGATTCAACCGATGATGATTCAACCGGTGATGTTTCAACAGTTGATGATTCAACTTAGTCATCAAGTAGAACATATTTCTACCGTGATGAAGGCCACAAACCAGTTCATGGGCGTCTCGGTAAATTACCAAAGGAAATATTTTTGGAAGGAATCCAGCTCTACAGAACGGATTGGAGGCTATGAGTTGAGGCCAGGGAGTTATGAAGAGAAGGCGTTAATCCAGTATATCACTTGGATAGAGGGAAGGAATGGTGCCCCAACTTTTTCGGACCTTCAGGGATTGAACGCCAACCTGCAAGTTACGAGGCCGTCGCTCTACCAGCCAGTTCAAGTGGTTGGACTATAGAATCTCCAGGACACCGTGTCGACTAATAAAGCTCCTTAACTTGGGTTTTCAGAAATAACTTTAATTGAAAACTTTTGCAGTTTTCATGTGAATGAACTTAGCACGATGAGCAAAATTTGTACACTTGTATTCCGTAATTGTGATGCCATTACGTTCTCGGTGTCTAGTTTCTCATATATTTCTTGACTTACTAATTCTTTTTATTTACATGAGGTACATTTCAAACATGATACAGTAGAATATGCGAAGATACTCATAGAATATGCGATACAGATACAGTAGAATATGCGAATATATTTTATGCAAAGCCACTAGTACCCTCAGTTTGGGATACTTCCCATCCATATTCTCATCTTCATCTGAAATAGAGGATGAAGAGAAAGGGACGAAGTCTACACAAAAAACAGTTTTGCCTAAAAGTCCCTCAGTGTAACATGTATCTCTCAACTCCCAAACGTATGCAGTAGAAAAAACTAAACAAAAATAAATAACACGGACCTGCAATCCTCTGTACCCTTCCCCCCTCCCAGGCAACTTGTGTGGAAACATCTATGCAGTTAAAGTGAAACAAACGACGCGCTCCACCGTTTGTAAGGAGCAACAGCTCCTCCATCAGAGGAGAAAGGGAAGAGTGTTGAGGCGCGTCAACACAGATTCCAGTCACTCGCAACTCTCTGCCAAAAGACTCAATACGCGCCAAAACAAACCAAGAGATGCGAGAACCTTGCAGCTGTGGGTTTTAGACGGAGAGGGCGTTGTCTTGCATTAGGGGGAGGAGGCCGTTGTCTTGTACAGGGAGAGGATATTGTCTTGTACGAGGGAAGGGGGAAGAGTGTTGGAAAGAGGTAGCGATTTTTGTCTGTGAGTGAAGGGGTTAGGTCAGGTTAGGTTAGGGCAGGTTAAGTCGACTCAATTTCTTGATAAATCACCATCGGTAACTTGTATTAGCACTGGATAAATTTTCAGGCTACCAGCAGTGTCTCCGTTGATATCTGACGGAAGTCCCTCAGTCACTGTCACAAACCCGTTTCGATCATCAGTCTGTTGAAAACATGATAGTCTGCAAATCTTCAACTTGAAATCAAGCTTTGATCCACACGTACATCCTTTCTATTTATGCTTTAATTTGATTATTTTTTACATTCTTTTCTAAGTGCATGAAGTGGACAGATTTCTTAAAATGGGTCAAAATGTCAAGCCAGAACAGCATCGTTTACTGGAGTACAAAGAGGAAGTGCTACTGGCAGCCAATAGGGAATCAACGGGAATATCATGTCACGTTTCGAACAGATTTCTGATTAGTTGAGCACCTGACTCTTGACCAATAATATACCACCTTGTATTACCGCCCTCTCATTCGGTCACGTGAGAGTACTTAGGGAGGTTACGACACAACATTGCTAATATCCGTATTTTTGGTCTAAATAGTACAACAGTAGTAACCCAAACCCCTACATTAAAAGAATAGCAAGTGACGATATGTCGATCCGTCTTCGACCCATATCAAGGTAATCAGGAGAAACTGCTAAACCATTACAACTATATAACACTTGAAAGGGATATGAGGATTTAGGATAGGAAGAAGGAAAGGAATGGTGCCTAGCCACAAGACCGTCGCTCTACAGTCCGGTACAAGTGGTTGGCTCGACCTTTGTGAAGTCATGAAACAAATTGAAAGGATCAAGGAATGGCCTAAACGTCATCACTTTTCTTTCTTCTCATATGCGTGGGTTGGGTTACTAATTTGCTGCCACGTTATTGTGCCATTGCACAGTATGACGCTGTTATAATTGACCAATGATTAATCACACACATCTATCCGAAACCAAATATTTTCCACTCGCATTATAAGCTGTCTATAGCTAGTGTACGACTTCCTTGCGAGTAAACATAATGGTGCCGTGAAACTTGACATTACATCAGCTGTCTGGCGGGCTGGGGAGGGCAGAGTGGGAGATTTCTTGTGCGCGGAAGCTAGAAATGTGTTATTTAGCGAGGCTCAAAGGGTGTTATTTAGCGAGGCTCGAAGGGTGTTATTTAGCGAGGCGAAACGTGTGTTGGTCGAATGCCCCTTTTAGGAGGAGTAGATTGACGAAGAGGAAATTGAAGGAGGAGACTGAAGAGGAGCAGAAGAAAAAGGTGAAGAGGAAAAGGAGCTTGAGAATGGACAGGGAGAAGGAGCCACTTCAGCAGGTGCTCAGCTGCAGGTGGCGCCGACGCAGGGGTCCTCTGGGCCTCAAGGACCAGTGTTGCCCACCATCCCTCGTGTCTCGGGAAAGCACTTCACCAGAACTCGACTACACTTTTATCATTAAATTACGACGTGAACTGAAAAATGTTCATCTTCAATAGTTTTTTATAAAATTGGCAATTAGGGTACTCATTTTGGGAGGCATTTGAAGGAAGGCAGGCAGGTACACACGCAAGCAAACAGACACACACACACACACACACACACACACACACACACACACACACACACACACACACACACACACACACACACACATACACACACGTGCAATCGTACTAGCAACCCTCGTATATTTTCAGTTCACCACTAAAATATTTAATAAGCAAAGCTAAAAATTAATTGTGAGAAAAGAACAGAGTTTAAAAGAGTAATATGTAACTTAAGAGAGAGAGAGACTGTATAGAAGACAGTGAAACTATTAAGGAGTTCAAATTGTCGCCATCAACCACTTATTATGAGTCCAGGACGGACTGATGCGTCGCCACTTTCCTTCCATATGCGTCGATTAGTTCTGTGTTCAGCGACATTGTGGATTGTTTGTATAAGCGAGCATCTAATTTACTAATATTACCTTAATACCGAGATAACACTTTCTCCTGATAATAAATGTTAAGTCAATAAGACTTATACATCACTTGGAAGATACATAGGGACAAGGAAAAGTGCCCAACCACATGTAGCATCGGGGGATCGAACGCCGATCCTGCAACATTGGAGGTCACCTGGGGTTGGTTCTGGGAGTTCTTCTACTGTCCAAGCCGCGACCTGGGGCTAGGCTTGACTTGTGACGCCTTGATCTAGAAGGCTGTTGCTTGAAGCGATCCTCATGCCCACATATCCATTACAGCTCGGTAGGCCTGGCACTTTCTACAGGATCCACACTACTAATCACTTAAAATAGCACAAAGGAACGAAAAATGAAGAGATAAAAATTCAATAAAAAATTTAGTGAAGTGGAAGTAGGAATCCAGGATATACTGGATGAAGATGCTTTCCAATTATTTATACGCATGTCAGCATACATGCGACAATAACAGTAAATGTAATAATGTTATTTTTTGTTATAGTTTGAGTACTTAATGACAGCTTGATCACGGTTCTGTGGAGGGATGTCTTATATTAGTTACTCTAATTTAACAATACAGTGATATGAAATATATTATTGGCGATCACTGGGCGAAGATTTTGCATTAATTCGACGTTGGTGTCATGATTATGTTTAACAATGTGTGCATCTCCAGTTCCCTATTTTTCCCCACACCTCCACACCTCTCTCTCCCCCCCTCTTCACCCTTTCTCTCACAATTCATCCTCTCCTCTCCCCTCTCTACCCCTCTCTACCCTTTCTCCCTCAAACACCCTACCCTCCCCATCATTATCAATATATCCCAATACTTCCTTCACCTCCCATTCCCTTCCCAAATTTTCCCGCCCCTCCCGATCCCTATGCCCCTCCCCATCCCACCTCACCCATCACTCCCCACCCCATTCTACCCTCTCCTCGTCACACCTCCCCCTCCCATCTCTAGTTTTCTCTGGTCTGTTGTGTTGAGGGGAATTTGCAGCATCAGAGAGCAAGCACTCTGCCGTCACTCCCAGATGCTGAGGGGGGAAGAGCTAGGGAGCAGAGTTCAAATATCCTGATATTTGTATGGAATCTTCAGAGTTTTAATCTCTCCTGTTAGACTCGGTCATACGTTGGATTAAATGCTTATCGAGTGAATGTTTGTCCTGAGCAAGACTTTTATCTGTGTGCAGTCGAGGAGTCACAATAACGTGGCAGAAATATGTTGACCAGACCACACACTTGAAAGTGAAGGGACGACGACGTTTCGGTCCGTCCCGGACCATTCTCAAGTCGATTGTGTCCGACTTGAGAATGATCCAGGACGGACTAAAACGTCGTCGTCCCTTCACTTTCTAGTGTGTGTGGTTTGGGCAACATTTTTATCTGGTCTCGGTCCTTTTTTTGCGTAGTAGCAGTCAATGATATTTCCCGTTCAGTCACTGATACTGATCTTCGTTGTATCGCAAAGAAATGCATCACTCGAGCTACGTCGCTGGAAGTGTGTCGTTAGAGGCGCCTCACTCACCTGGCGTGTTAGTGAACAAAATATTCAGTTTAAACACATCTCGGTCTCTCATTTAACCTAACATAATCGGGTTGACATCACCGCTGAACGAGAATCTGCTCCATACTTCATTTTCATATTAAAATGCGATAATAAAATCAGTTTTTATGTGATAGTTCCCAGGAAACTTTATATGCTCTTTCCGTCATTTTTATGGTGGGGAAAAGTTCCATATATGATCATCTGACTTTCAAAATAGTGAGGGAGAGTTTAAAGCGAAGTGAAATGCAGTGAAATTTCCAGTGAAATTAAAACAATTTAAAGTAACTTAGTTACTCTAACATAATAAGAAGAATATCAGTGATAAATAGATAAATCAATAGCTATTAAAAATAATTATCCCAGGTGCAGAAGCATCACCTGTAGTTAGCATCATGAATCTGCAGGAGATTTCACCTTGAGCTTTCATCACCAGCCTCCGCCATAAGAAGGATTTACACCCACAACTT
>WNGS01052365.1:6992762-7010624 GCA_020271785.1 Procambarus virginalis
GAAGTGCTTGCCTAGATGCCTAGCTATAATTGCCTAATTGTGATTGCCGGATTTGAGCTTCGGCTCTTTGGACCCGCCTCTCAACTGCCAATTAACTGTTGTGCAATTCGTGAGCGTACTAGGCTCTCTCGTATCTGTATATGAAAAGGCCTGAGTCTCTTTCCACCACCTCGTTTTAAAGTGCATTCCATTTCTTAACTACACTGATACATACATTCTTTCTAATATCTCGTGACTCATCTGGATACGCAGTTTCCACCTGCGTTTCTTTGTGTGAGTACCGCTGTGCTAAGTAATCTGGCTTTACCCACAATAAATTTCCCTGAAAATTTTGTGTCTGTTAATCATGCCTCTTAACTGTTCTGTCTTTAACGACGTGAGTCTTAATTCTTGTAACCTTTCACTCGCAATTCATAACATTCAGTTCTGGGACTAGCCTGGTGGTATACCTTCGAAAGTTTTCCAAATTTGTCTTGTGCTTCTCTAGATATGGACTCCATGTTGGAGCAACATACTCCAGAACTGGTCTGAGATATGAGGTAAACACGGTTCTAAATGATTCCCTACACAAATTTAAAGGGCATTCCTTATGCTGGCCAACTTAGTATATGCCGCTGATGATATCCTTTCTATGTGGGCTTCGGGAGAAAGGTTCGGTGTGATATCGACCCCCATAGCTTTTGCTCTACTTCCTTGAAGGAATCTCTTCCATTTCATACTTTAATGAACCATTATTAAAAAGATCGCTTTTCACCTCACGTGTAACCTTCGTTTTCTTGCCTGTATATATATACCTCAGATGCATATCACTGTTTATACCTTCAAAGGCGTGTTAATTAAGCAAAAAGGTTTAAATAATTTATTATTTCATTTTCACTTCATGGTTATACATTATTCATCACGAGTTAATTTATTCGTGATGCACACACACACACACACACACACTAGGGGGTAGCCGACATTGCCCGGATCTCTCCCCTTTCTCTCTACCTGTCTCTCTTCCCCTATTTCTCTATCGCGCTATCTCTTTCTAGCTATATCTCTGTCCTTTCCCCCTTTGCATCCCCTCCCTCTAAAAACAGTGAAACAAATGTATGGAACTCACATGCTTTGCTCTTCTTTTTCTCCGCTTCGTTTTTCCGTGCTAATATTCTTTTCACTGGCAACTCCACGTTAATAACACGACATATTTCATATTTCACACTTGACTCATGAAAAAAAGATTTGAAAGACATAATGAAAATGGCCTAAGGGTTTTTATAATTTCTAAAAGTATTTAACTTAGGCCAACACTGACTAGCCTCTGTCCGACCTGTTCCCCAGATTATTCCTCCTGCAAATCTGATATTCTAGCCCCAAACATCTGGGCTAAAACTTTGGAAAGGCAGACATTATATTTTATAGTAACGATATATTCAAGCTAAACAGTTCATTAGTTCCAAGCATCAGTTCATTAGAGTTTTATTAACAAAACTCTAATAAACTGATGCTTGAAGGCCACATAAATACTTTCTTAAGTGATGCTCAAGGCTTTCCCAACATGATCAAGAAATTGATGAAAGATCTGAATCTAAGAACCACAAGTGTAGCGGGGAGACGGTTGCACGAGGGCCTCAGGACTGCCTTACACACTTTACTATCGATGCAGTGAGTATAGTACTGGGCTTGCTAGTGATTAACGCCCTTGCGGCCCAGGTTCGAATCCTAGTGTACTGGATCTGGATACCAATGTCCCCGCGGCCTGTTCTCTAAACAGCATCTTGAAAAAACAGTTGAAAACATCATTTAACACATTCAGCAGATATATTCCAAATAAATAAATTTCCAGAATTACAGCCAGAGTATTTTTATATGCAGCTCACAACCAGCAGGTAAATTTCCAAAACTTTATTGCGAAATACGCAATGCAAAAAAAAATAATTCAATTACGGGAGCGATACGCCAAAGCGATACGCCAGAGCGGTAATGTACACTGTCACACATAGATATTCAATTTGCTATACGTACCATAACACGCGATAAAACTTTTAATGGTAACTGGATAAATCAATATGAAGCTTCATAAATATACATCGAAATGTAATTAAGGTAAATTGCTGGTCCAAAGAATTATGCCAGGATAGTTGCGTCAGTAGCGTACACTGGGCGGTGGTATGAGGTGGTCTGGTGGGACTTACCTGAGTGGCTCATCCCGTGGTAGTTATCCAGGCCTCTGATCGCCTCACCTGATGAGACTTGGCTGAGTGACCCCCCCTTCCCCCTCACTGTTATGTATCCAGGCCTCTGATCGTCTCATCTGATGCGACTTAGGTGAGTGGTTCAACCCGTTTTATGTACCCACGCCTCTGATCGTGTCAGCTGTCAGAGTGTCAAACAGGAATCTAATAACAACGTTGCCAGAGCGCGCCTGTGAAATATTACTACCTGTTCAGTGTTCCATGTTAATAATAAAATGCGGAATCCACTGATACAAATGATCTCCCTGTAGGCGTCTCTCTCTCTCTCTCTCTCTCTCTCTCTCTCTCTCTCTCTCTCTCTCTCTCTCTCTCCCTCTCTCTCTCTCTCTCTCTCTCTCTCTCTGCGTCTCTTTGTCTGAGTCTTTTTGTCGGTTTTTTGCTTTTGTATCTTAGGCTGGGATTCATTACGACTGGTATTGAGGTTCCTAGTGAAACTGGAAGTAGAGCTGTTATCCTTCAATAAATCATCCTAAGCTTGACCTCAGAGACTCGTAATTTGAAGAGATTATTTTTTAATAAATTCGTATAAACTAACTTTATTGAACAGTAGCTATCATATAGTTTTTTTGAGGTATATTCGTGCGAGGACCCTATGCCTCTGGCGGGCCCACTAAGTGTTGTTTGTTTATGTTTTACTTGGCGGAGTATGAGTATTTATGACTCGTACTATTATATATGAAACAGGATAAGCGAGGAGCCAATGCCAGAACCTTCAAATGATTGGTTGGCATATCAGCCTGTTTAGCACACAAGTTCCAGATATGAGCCAGCTTAACAATGGATGCTCGACGATGGCGAGATGTTCTTGAGAAAAGCACTAACAGCATGAGGCTGTTAATGGTTGAGAGCCTTGTGTTATGGGTGCCACTTCTGGTTGTTTACGAAGTTGGGCCAGTTGAAGAACTTTGAGAAAAATGACCATGTACATATTAGTGAGACCACAAGCATCTCGTACGTATTGAAGTTTTTGATGCTCAATATAGTTCAATCAGACTTGATTAAGATGAGAAGAGCTTTCTCGCACGACTCCTACCCCTGTTCAAAATTCTAATGAATGACTGGGGCAGACAGTCCAAGTGAGGGTTTCATACCCAGGATGGTAATCAACATGTCATTATTATGAGAAACCACTAAGGCATTATAACTATATAACTTGGAAGGAATATAAGGATGAGGGCTTTTTGATAGGACGGAGGAAAAGAAAGGTGCCTAACCACCACTTTGACCATCGGGGATTTAATGCCGACCTGAATAAAGTTTGATCGTCGCATTACCCTCCAGTCCAAGTAGTTGGGCCATAGGGCTGTAAGTTTCTTGGCTGCCTTGCTAGGCTAAGCATAAAGCTCTTTATGGTCGTTGAAGAGTTAAACTTCATTTCCAATATGTAAATTTCATAAATGAATTGCCACTCATTTGCATGCCTGTTCGGTCGCCGCATGCCGTCAAGTTATCAGCATCGTCTGTGTTTCCTCAGCCACAAATTTATTTATTTATTTATTTTTTTTTATTTATTTATTTATATACAAGAAGGTACATTAGGTTTGTGAGAATACATTGCATAGTATTTACAATCTTGTAAAGTCACTAGTACGCGCGGCGTTTCGGGCAAATTTGACCTGCCAGCCCTCGGGTAGAAATGCTCAAATTTTAGTAATGGCCCTTGTAGTAGTTTGTATTTCTTCTTCCCGTGAGTAAATGTTAGAGTACAATCGTCAGTATAAGGTTCAGCTTCAGGAATGAGATGTAGTAGATCGTCAAAATAGATATTCCACAACAGACGTCCAAGGCCACTGCCATGTGGTACGTAGGCACTAACTGAGTGACTTTCGGATTCTACTCTATTGAGAACTACTCTTAGAGTCTGATCAATAAGGTCGTCCCTGATTAGCTCTTAAATGAAGCCTGAGATGCCTCTATCTCTACCTCGCCCTTCATCACCCTCTCTTTGTCTACAGGAGAAAAATACTGACGATTTCAAAATAAACTATAAAATATAATCCAATATCAAATCCTATCATCCAGAGAATGACGTAGACAAATAAACGTCAGCATAAGGTAACTTTATTGTTATTCCTCCACATTCTTGAGCGTCCCATCACCCTCAGTCCATAAACCACTGCCGGCAGACGCTACCTCGCCACGATGACTCGTCTGGGAACGCATTTTACGATAGCTGCGAAGGTATATAAATATTCAGATGCACGCCTGCGTGTATTTCAAGTGTTAGCAGTGGTTTCACTGGGTTAGGAAAGAGGGCATAATATACACCAATGGTTGGTATGGATGTGATAAGTTATGTGAATAAGGAGGAATTAGATTCTCTGGTTAAATAGAAACTTTATCGGGTTATATTAAGAGCGGCTGATGATAAAATTATTTAGAGCTATGCTAGACTGTGTAGTGGTGGCTGATGCTTCAAGTAAGCAATGGTATATTGTTCGCATAAATGGTTTGTAAAAACGAGATAGATTTATTTTTTGCTGCAGGTCTATTCTTACGCGGGTCTTGAACCTCTGGATTCTCCGCTATAAGTATTATTTATTTCAGTATTAGGCGACGGATGAGTGTTTATGACTCGTATGTTGGTTTCAGGAAGGTTATATCAACCGTGTTTTCAACTTGTACGTTGTTAAACCTCACTGGTACTGTTGGATAATTTGTTAGTCTGCGCTGTGTTAGATAATGTTCCTGTGGTATGTTTAACATTTTTCCACATTACTCACAGTTCCTCTTTTCTTCTGGAATCTGTAAGTCTATTTCCCCATGCACATAGGATATCGAAGCCTGATAAGGTGCATCTGTACTTCTGGTCATCTATTGTGGCACTTCAATTAAGTAATTGGTTCATACGTGGTCGAATTCATGCGCCATCCAGCTTGTCAACAAAATTATATTGTTGATGTTACCTGAAGATAGCAAACGAGGTCGTCACTGTCTTACCTACATCTTGAAAGTTTATGATTTGTTAGAGAAAGTAAGGCAATTTTCATGTTATTTTCTTTTGTAGTTTAATCCTCTTTACTTCTTGATGCTACTTTCTCTTCGTTCTCCTCCTCTCCCTCCTCCTCCTTCTCCTCCTCCTCCTCCTCCTAAGGAAACAGCCACATAGTACGTATTATCTAAAAAATAAAACAAATGTCAATCGCTGTTTTCCTCCACTACTCTTCACAATCCCAATTCCATCCTACACATCCTTTTCAGACACAAGAAAAACAACTTTTTTTTTCTCTGAATTCTGATTAAAGTGACAAAGAAATCCATAGAAATGTAAAATTTAGGCTGAATTGAAAGCTGTTCTGTATTCCAAAGAGTTTGGTGTCATAAAAATGTCTTCAAGAGAGAGAGAACTAAGAAATTTATTTTGTGATTTTTTTCATTCACACATTTTTATTGGGGCGAAGGTCGACACAAAACTTTGTTCCTGCTTCGTAAAATATAAAAACAGTTCAAATAAAATCCTGTTTTTTTCTCTTACATAGAAATTATATGTTAAGTCGGTGCTTCCGCTTTATTGAGAGTCTAATGAAAATCTTTGATTTTGATGCATACAAAACCTATTTTATCAAAAGCTGCAAGAAAACCATTTTATTTAGAGTTTTTATATAATGCCAACATTATATATATATAATATAAATATAATATAAACACCCGCCTCGATGGGCCAGGTGACCTAAACATGACTTTTGAAAAGTTTAATTATATAAGGTTTTAATCGAGTCCTAAATTGTGAATATTTAGTTTGCTGAGCTAAGAGCATCTATATGATAAGAGTGAGATATGGATAAATATAATCCATATTATCTTCTGTTAGATGTTCATTTAAAAAGGTATATAAGCTGCATTTTTATCTACAGATATTTGTATCAAAATATCGTTCACACGGAGAATGACGCATTTTTGTTGTGTCGTGAAAGAAAGTTGATAATTCTTATAAATCTGCACAAACATTCATAGTATAAAGCAAATGCTTTGAACAGTAATCCGCTTTCCAATACTCTATTCCGAGAATTTGCAATTTTAATGTTATCCGGTACGAGTTTAGAGCACCAGCTGCAGGAACACACTCCAATTTCAATAAACTGCCTCGTTCAATGTTAGTTTAAGCAGAGACACTATCAGATTCGAGAGATGCAGTATCCTTCCTTCCATGATATTTCTAATTCAAGAGATAATCCCACACTGAAATATAACTCATATTGATCGCTTCACTTACATGCTGAATCAAATATTGGCATCCAAAAAAAAAAATGGTTATTAATCTATGATTTCGCATTGTATCGAGTGAGAGAAACCTTTTAGCAGCGAATGATTTATTCTGCGCCAGTCATTCATTATTTGCACGGGCTAATATTTGCAATGAACATGGCGTACCAAAAGTTATTTTATATGGATGGCTTCACTGTCAACAACACCTGGACATATGTCAACAACGATTGCAACATGAAAACTTGTCACAGTAAATAATGCACTAGAGACAATCTTTGGCTTTTTCAACATTGTTGTTGTCTTTTTTTCAATAAATATGAATATTTCATCTCTATACCAGCTCTTCTATTCGTTATTACCTGTATATTTTCTCTCCGTTTGTCATTGTGTATAGTATGTGTTTATCTTCCTTCCTATTTTGCCTGTTTATTTTATCTTTTAACGTTTCTATTATCATTCGGCTGTTTTATTTAACATTTTCCATCTTTCCCTCTTTCCTTCTCTCTAATTCCTCCATATCCCTTACACACTCCGTTTCCACTTTCTCACCTTCTGTTTTCTATAACTCTCTTTCCATTCGCCTCTCATCCTCTTTTCGCTAATTCATTCTCCTTCCCTCTGTCCCCATCATCTTCTCCCAAATTTTCTCCCGTTCCCCTCTTTGCGACATATTCTCCTCCCTAATCCCCCTCCTCTTCACCTTTTCACGTTACATTCCACTCTCACCTTCCTCATCATCCTCCCTCCATTTACTCATTTACTTTCCCTTCTCTCACAGGTATTAAACCGAAAAACTCTCCAATTGTTCGAATGAAAACAAGTTCAGTTTATCCCGTGTTATAAACTAGATTACCCAAAACAGAACCATTTTTCAAGTACAATCCATAAAACGTGGTTTATGCCGTAGTCTGATCCCAAATCATGAACAAAATTAAAATAAATGTATCAAAGTAATTAGTATATTAACACTTTCACCTGTTAAAATGATAGAGGTGAAGCTGAGATATATTACATAATATAAATAATTACATATTAATATATATACATCGGTAATGTATACTTAAGTTATTACATTTATACTAGATGGGGTACCGGGAGGTACTAAAGGATTGAATCATTTAAGAAGTGGAAGCCACCTTAAAGCAAATCGGCCATGGAAAAATGCGTTTTGCAAGCCAGTGTGTGAATCTTATGGAGACAGGGAAATTCTATTGACTCGGCGCTAAACATTTCATTTCTACCGACTTCATGAAGGCTGCTATGGGGCAACGCCCCCCTTAAAGAGTGGGAGGGGGGTTGCATTGGGGATGACCTCGATCTACCTACGACAGTTCCTCCATACTCACCAGTCACCCTACATAGTTTAATGGGTTCTCTTGCACCTAGTTTCGAGTTTCGAGTCTGAGTTTCTCGTCTCTCTCTCTCTCTCTCTCTCTCTCTCTCTCTCTCTCTCTCTCTCTCTCTCTCTCTCTCTCTCTCTCTCTCTCTCTCTCTCTCTCTCTCTCTCTCATATATATATATATATATATATATATATATATATATATATATATATATATATATATATATATATATTCACATAATGGACTCTCCTTCACCCCTCTCACAATGAGTGAATAGTTGTAAACTTTTTAATCTACCCCATTAATACAACGGGGGTCATATTCCCGACCCCTCGCTGCCTATGGTAAATGTAGGGGTTGTTGTGTTGGGTGGTGGTTATGTTCACCCAGCTATTGTGGTCGGGTTGAATATTAGCTCCTGGGCCTCGCTTGTATGGCTGTCAGTTGTTTGGGGCTATGAATCGTCGTGTTTTGTTTACTTTATAAGCTCTGGAGTTCGGTTCAACTATCTCTCTTTGTAGTTCATTTCTCTACCGTAAAACACATGCAGAACAACGCAAGCAAAGTGTGCCTGCGTTGAGTGTGTGTGTTCGTGTGTGTGGGGGTTGGTGGAGGGAAATCTGACACTCTAAAGATAGCACTTAGAAGAAAACAAAAGTTTAAAATATAAAATATCACCAAAAAGTTTAAGGAAGAAAGTATTAGAACTTTAGAGAGAATTTTGGCTGCATCGCGGTATGGTTGTATAGTTATTGTTCCTTAGTAAATATGTAAATTGCCTCCGCGTGGAGATTATTTCTCTCGCACACTCCATGGACGGGGGGGGGCGAGGGGTGGAGAAGCTCACACATTCCCTGGAACAGAAGTGGAAGGGCTCACACTGTTCCTGGAACAGGGACGGAGAAACTCACTTGACCATCGAGCTCAGAAAAAGGTGATCTGATTGAAGCAGTATTGAAGCTCTCACATTGATCTCTGTTGAAGATCACCTTGCATCATTCATCGTGCGACATTCACCATGCATCATTCATCGTGCATCATTCATCGTGAACCATTCACTTTGCATCATAAACCGCACACTGGTCATATTTCACAGAAAGCTCCATTCACAATATCTTTATTTAATAACCCTCAATTCACTGCAGGGAAAATTATTTGCCATTTATTCATAAAATACAGTTCTATTAATGCAGTTAACTGTAATACTTTAATAAAAAATAAATAATTAATATCCAGAACAAAAAACTTTGAAAACATCATAATTAATGGTATACTCAATTATTTTTTTATTAAACTCTGGCTAAATAAAATAACAGGTAAATTGAAAAAAAATGGAATGTTTGTGATCTAAACATCTTAAACAATCGTCAAATGATATCAGAAACAGACTATCGTACTTGACCAAAACATTTACGATATTTTCAATAATTTTTTATAATTTTGTTATGGCTTAGTCACCATTAATCCTACACTTCCATGCTCCCTCTTGATCATCTAATCTTCATCACAGCACTTAATCCTTTTCCTCTTCATTCGCCGCATTTATGTTTAACAATGAAAATCCAGTGGAGGGAAAATATTACCTTAAGCTTAAAATATAATCCCCTCACACAGTTTTCGAATAACAGGAGACCGTAGGTGATATTAAAGGTAGGGCGTTGCCTTCTTAAGATGCATGTCTAGTGCATACACTGACAGGATAGCATTACATTATTTTGATTAGCAATAAGTACAGAGTAACTGTGGGAGGAAACTCCAGTTCGATTATTAGAATTCATTACTCGGGTTGATGAGGTTTCGACTTGGCTGAAGGTATCGTGAGGTATTCCTTGCCTATCGAACATTAGAGGTTGATCTCTTAAACAAATATAGACAAGATCAGATTTAAAATCAATGGGTAAAAGATTTCAATGCTTTAAATATGTATCATTTAAATTATCAGGGGTAGTCCATCTTTTAAATGCTCGAAATGTAAGGCACGATGAATAGGGAATACCTCTTGGTACTTTAAACATCCCATCTATGAATATACGAGTCTTACCATTTCAAGTTTGCCCCTTAGGTAAGGTGATCTTCAGTACGAGATCTCCATGACGAATTATCACCCCTGTCAATCACGGCGACTTCAATGTACCAACTTCCAGCTCTTACAGACTCGATTTTAATATCTTGGAATGGATTCTTAGTTAAAATGATTCCAATGTTGAACAATTCGAAGTCTTCAACTCTGTTGTTTACACATGTAGGCTCTTAGATCTTTTGGTAAAGTTTCATAATCTTCGTTATATGAAATGATATTAATTTTCACAAATATTTGAACATTATGAATGTATTCTTTATCTAAATTTTAGCTAAGAATTCGATCTTTATTAAACATAAACGATGAAGTGTTATTTCTGAAGCGTTTGTACACATGGAAAGTAAATGAGTTAGATGAACCTCTTCTCTCATGAACGTTAATTCGTCTTAGGAATAAGAGAAAGTACTAAGCCATTATGACTATGGCTTATAACACTTGGTGTATAGTAGGACCTAGATCCACGATAGAATCCCAAGTATCCTAGTAACATTGATCCACAATAGGATCTGTCACTAGGAGACTTGGGATATTAGGAATATATAGCACTTGGGATATTTGGACATGGGTCCACACTAGAACAGAGGGATGGAACGTTGCCCAACTACTTGCATCATCGGGGATCGAACGCCGACCCCCCTGAGGCCGTCGCTGTACCGACCAATCCAAGTGGGTCGGCAAATAAGGATTTTTTTTTAATTTTACATGCCCTCCACACCCCATAACCCTCCGTCCTGCCATAAAAAATCATCCTCCACTTTATAAATCCACAAAACCCCAAACTTTTTCCGGTACACTAGAGGAGTCAGAATTTTTTCCCCATTATCCTGCCAACGAGCATAAGTTTGTGTGTAGATCAGCCCTCGTTTCCCGCTGAGAAAACGACCCAATTTACCCTCTCCTCTTTTCCCCTTTCCTCGCACAAGATGCAAATGACAAGGGAGATAAGGTTGAGGGGAGAGGACGGGTCGTGTAAGGGGACAGGCTTGGTCGTGTGAGGGGGAGATGCTGGGTCGAATCAAGAAAGAGGCTAGGTCGTCTGTGACCTTTCAACGAGGCCCGGATTCTCTGTGATGACGTGCTGACTAGTCGAGAAATCTTGTTACTTGTCCTAGGTAATCGAGACTTGATTTTTTATGAAATTTGGAAGGCAATTTTTACAGGACCATTATTTTGTGCTGTCAACGCTGACTATAGAAGACGACCGCTATCAAGGGTGCCAACCCTGGCAACGGCGCTAGTACTGTCTAAAGTGCCAGTACCTTCAGAGTCTTAGTGGCAGCAACAAGTGAAGGATGTTAAGATGGCTTCTGGCTCGTGTTAGCAGGCTGAAAGATTTCCTTTCAAATAACTGATGGTAAGTCTTGCACCAATAGTCTCCCCTGGAACTAATACTCTTCTTCATCCGGCTATAATTTTTTTCTGGCGTACCTGTATCCTTTTTTTAACAACATAACCACATAACCTCATAGCTATGTCCCACTAAATCCCCTTGCCTCAGTATCTATATCTTCCTCACTTCCTCTCACAGTCTATGTTGCGTTCTTCATCACATCTGTCTAAGAATCGTCGCTACGCTTAGTTNGTGTGTGGTGTGTGTGTGTGTGTGTGTGTGTGTGTGTGTGTGTGTGTGGTGTGTGTGTGTGTGTGTGTGTGTGTATCTAAGTGGTTTGTGATGTATTGTCTTCGCCAGCTCGGCTGTCGACAGAAAAAGCGGTCGAAAAGACACAGGCCGAATGTGACCAGGGGAGAGGAGGAGGGATATAGAAAAGATAAAAAATCGAGGAAAGCGGAGAATGGAGAAGAGCTCAGCATGGTGAAGAGCGAAAGAAGCAAGCATGGGTAATAAAGGAAGGATAGTAAGGTGGGAATGAAGGAGAATTGGAATAGGGTGAGGACGGGATGAGGGGCCATGTGAAAGCGAAATGAATACGGTAAATTGAATGGATGGAATGTAAGAAACAAATGATAATAAAGAAGGGACGTGTAGGGAAGGAGTTCAGGATGGAGAAATGGAGAAAATGGGTATGAGAAAGCTTTCAAAATGTTAAAATTATGTGAAGGGTACAACATGTTGGAATGGGAAGAAACGGTGGATGAACGGGCAAATTGGGCAGTAATGAATAAACAAATATAGAGCCCGTATTTGAGGAAAATAAATAATTAAAGCAAGCGTTCTCAAGTGTATGGTTAGGGATAGGAAGAACGAGAGGGACAGAGTAACAAAATAAAAACATTGGAAAAGGAAGCCAAATAGAACGGGACGAAAAAAAGTGTATCGTAGCGAGGTGTAAGACGATCTCATGTTCCTACGCAGCTAAGTCGTCTACTATTAAAAAAAGACAGAAGAGAAACCTTCAATGTATTAATCTGTTACACAAAAGAGCTTTTGTGTATGTCCCCGACCTTGCTTCCCGATGCTGGGAAACGACTTTTACCTTTTATGTATAAAAACGTTGGTCACTTGTTTCTTATCATGTAAAGCATTAACCAAAGAAACCGTCAATTTATAGTAGCTAAAACAGGAAATACTGTTATGATGGATACCTACTAACAGGGAAATACGACCGCGAGACGTCAGTATACAAGTGCAGGCTCGACCTCCTCTGCGTATGAGCCTTAATATTCATCAGGTCTCGGTGTGATAGCACCCCCGACCGACACGCCACACTGGCTAATGTTCTCGTCACGGTGTCCTCTGGGGGACAACAACGGGGGTAAAACTGTTTGCATATTCATCTGGTGATTTTCCGGCATATTAGGGAAAGTGAGACGTGACTCAGGGAGATTGAGCTTCCCATTCTCCGTGCTGATGCAAAGTTTGTTAATGGCCTATATATATGTAGGTATGCTAAAGGTCTTCGTGTTTCAGAATCATTCTTCGTGCTGATATAACGGTTGTTATAGGCCTTCTGTAATTATTTTTCTTGTTCATAATGGGTGCTATAGGCGTATATGTATTCGTTCATTGTCTTATATCTCAACAAGACATCAGTCTTGCTGAGGAAATATGTAAAATTGTTTCCCGAAAAACGGTTAGTTTTATTATTTCTATATTATTATTATTACTATTACTTTGTAGAATCAAGAATAATCTGGTCTCATTAGAGGAATTTTACCTTAGGCGTGTTGTTTGGTGTCGTAGTAGAAGCAGTGTTGATACTGAAGCTTGCTCTCCTCCTCTCTACTGTTTCCCATGTCCCCCTCTACCTTACTTTCATTACTCTATCGTCGTCTCTCTTCATATGGCTTCCCTCACCTCGAGCTCATTCCCAAAAACGTCTCCCCTAGAAATTGTTGTCATGTTTGGTACTTGGTTGTAAAGTCTTCGACCTGTAGACCAGTTCACTCTCTAAGCTAGTTCCCCCATTAACTAGTTCACCCCTTAACTAGTTTCCCCCTTAACTAGTTCACCTCACACTCGAACATCCCCTCCAACACGACCACCCCAAACCCGTCAACCCATACCAACTTCCACCCATTCATCCCCCAAACCTGTACACCCCCTTGAGCTTACACCCCGTAGACGGCAGAGCGACTGTCTCGCCTCATGCAGGTCGACGTTCATTCCCCCGACCGTCCAAGCTGTTAGGCACCATTCCTATTCCCCCGTCCCATCCCAAATCCTTATCCTGATCCTTTGCAAGTGCTATATAGTCGTAATGACTTGGTGCTTTCTCCTAATAGTTCTCTTCCCCTCCCATAACCCACTCACCCCCAACCCGTTAACCCCCCCCCCTACCAGTCCACCGCACCGGTCCGTTCATTCCCTCTGTTCACACACACACACACACACACACACACACACACACACACACACACACACACACACACACACACACACACACACACAAACAAACGCGCAAGAACGCACGCAACATCCTCATAAACAACTCTTATACATTTTTATAAACTCCAAGGAGAAGAACAATTAATTTGTTGCGTGGTAGTATTAATGGGGTGGTTAGTGAGTGTGGTGTTAGGAATGGTTGGTAGTGTGGAGGGGGAGTGGGTGTTTTAGCTGGTGTTGGGGGTGATGGGTAGTGTGGGGGGTGTTTCAGCTGGTGTTGGGGGTGATGGGTAGTGTGGGGGGTGTTTAGCTGGTGTTGGGGTGATGGGTAGTGTGGGGGGTGTTTCAGCTGGTGTAGGGGGTGGTAGGTAGTGGGGGGAAGAGGGGGGGGTGCGTGTGAATGATATTTTGGACTGCTGGGATACTTTTGGTTGGATATGTAATTTGTTGGTTTTTCTCCTTCCCCTTTCTTCCCATCTACATCCACCCCCTCCTCCCCACCTCAAACCCCCAAACTATGTCCACCCCCCCCCCCTTCAACTCGTACCTTTTGGATCTATTAACAATCTACTTCATGTAGATTGTTCTTTTCCCCCCTACCCAGGACAATCGTACCCCCCCCCAACCCCCTCTTCAACTACCTACCCTCTCCCCTCTCACGCTCCGAACAGCGTTTATCACCGAACATTTATGTACATAAACCCAACATAAATCTCCGTCAAGCCAGTGACTACATATAACTCATCTGTGGCAACATGCAGCTAGTGATATACGGCTGCTATACCTTTAATTACAAAAGAAAATTACTAAATATAGGTATATCAGCTGGATATACGCAAGTTATTGGCCATTATTTAGTAATTGTGGGTATTTATGATAATAGTAAGATGTTATTATTATTATATTATTGTTTATATTTTTTACATGTTTAGATTAATGACTAAGAATTGTATTTTTATTAATCTCGTGTTATAATTAATACGTTTATTACCAAGTTTCCTGAGGACTTGTTTTTGCTGTTGTGTGGGAGACCTTTTAACATGACTCGTTCATAAAGTTAGTGATGTTGCTCTTTTCAGTTATGTTCTGAGCACCTGTCGTCTGCAAGTGATTGCAGATGTCTTCGATAGGTGTACATAGGTAACTGTCAATGCAGGTATGAGAACATGAGCAAGTGTTGTCCAAGTTTGAGAACTTGGACAACTGTCAATACAGGTCTGAGAACTCGGGCAAGTGTCAGCATAGGTTAGAGAACACTTCCAATACAACCCTGACAAAAAATCCATAAAAAAGTAAGTTTATTTCCAATTGAATTTTTTTTCGGACCCTTTCCCTTCTTACATACAAAAACATCGTCCCATTTTCCAACCAGAAGGAAAATAGGGGTAAAGAAGGCAAAGGCTTCCTATAGCCCTTCTGACTTCGGCAGCTCCCTGTAGCGAGCCGTCCTGTCGTATAAAGCTTTGGTCATATTTCACAGTTGACGCACTGTCAATACGTGCTGGAATTTTAAGTGGAGCGCTCGGCTGCTACACTCTAGCAGATGGATGTAATTGTGGGGAACTTAAACTCCACATTATCATTGACATTTTGGATTTGGTTCGTCACTTTCATATCAAGGAGATATTTAGTTCCTAAGATATCCTCAAACAGTTGCATCTATTTAAATTTGGAATAGACTCTTTGATGTGATCTGGTTTCCTTATTGATAGGAAGCTGCGAAACTCGTAGTGATTGGAGGCACGTAACTTGTCATCACTGCAATCATATCTCGGGTACACCGATCATCCGTTAACTGAGACTTGTCACTTAGACCACGCTAAGCGGAGTCATTCACACCTCGACTCTCTTCCATACACGTCTCTACACACAGCCAGAACTTGAGGCCCAGCTGTCGCTGATCGCCAAATGCTTCAGATTTGCAACTCAATCCTGCAACTCCAGGAAATTCGTTGTAATCTTCCTTCTGAAGATTTACTAGGCTGCTCCTTGTGTTATCGCGATGCTCTCGGGGTCTTCACATAGGCTAGACACAGTACACAGCAGCCAATCTCTCACGACTCGAGAGCAAATCTTCGTACGTCCATCCCTCTCGACGCCTCGAGCATCACTGGGTTATTCTCGGCCAATGGGACGCCTCCCTGCCCCTACTCATGTCACGTGACTACGGGTTACATTTGATTGGTTGGTTCGTTAAGCAGGCAACCAATCATGGCCTTTTCCATCATCCTGGCATCCTAAATTTTGTCTATTCCTTGGGAGGCAATAAACTCGTCCAGGAGACTGCACCTACCCTCCGCCATTTTTTGAGATTGGTTGGCTGGACTACCCATTACAAATTTAAAAAGAGCAAAAAATGCCAAAGTTGCTTATTTTACTGGTTCTAACACTGAACTAAAAAAAATCTCTGGGCAGTCGTACATATAAAAAGAGGTAGAGAATGGCTCTTGACTTCGAGAAGCGGCGTATTAAATTGATTGCATCGCAACAAGTGGCAACGGAGTTACATGTCATACAAGCCTAGGCACCCTTTGCCCTGGTGGGGTGCCAGCGGGTGGGGGGAGTCAGCAGGCTTGGGGAGGGGGGAAGGGCTTGCGGGGGCGCGAGTCACGATGGCTGCAAGAGGAAGACATCGCCTTTATGGCCTCGTAAATTGTCCGTGTCGTGTGTGCAATTATGCTGGAGGTGGTTGTAGGCAATGTGGTGGTGGGGGTGAGGAGGGTGTGGTTGTTGGGTGCGGGTGTTGCAGTGTGTGGTGGGTCGGTGGTGGGGAGGTATTTACCTATCAGTGACTGTTGTGAAGTGAGGTCTTGCCCTTTATGCCCCGCCTACCAACCAGGTTGTATCTGTTGTGTTGTAACTTAACTATTTTGTCGTTAGAATTCTTAGTCAAATTGGCCTTAAAATTGTGGATAGCGGTGACTCCTGAATCCTCTAACTTTGTCTTGTGTTTAACTAGGTATGGACTACAGGCTGGAGCTACATATTACAGGATTGGTCTGACATAAGTGTATACAGGGTCCTGTGTGTTGTGTGTGTTGTGGTGTGTGTGTGTTTGTGTGTGTGTGTGTTGTGTGTGTGTGTGTGTGTGGTGTGTGTGTGTTGTGTGTTTAGGAACCCCTACAACACCCACATCAGAACACCATCCTTCTCTCACAAACCACCAACCCTCCCCTCACCCCCCCCCCCCCACCCCACAAGAAGAAAAAACACCACATCACAGCTAAAAGGCAAAACAATAACACGTAAGGCGGCAGCAACCACCAGTGTGGAAGAAATCAATGATCACTCAAGGATGAATTCCGTTCGAGCAGCAGATCTCTTAAGCGAACCCAGGACGTGAAGTTATGCGAGACGTGTTCGAAATTCAGAGCATCCCCAGCAGCTTCCTTCAATACATCCCAATATAAGGCAATTATGAGGAGAAAACTTTAAGCTTGTATGAATGCTTAGAAGGAATATGACGACAGTATAGGAGCTGAGATATGAGAACAAGGAATTGGGATAATAGAACAGGTAACTGGGATATTAGAACAAGGAACTGGTTATTAGAACAAGGAATTGGGATAATAGAACAGGTAACTGGGATATTAGAACAAGGAATTGGGATATTAGAACAGGTAACTGGGATATTAGAACAAGGAACTTGGATATTAGAACAAGGAAACTTGGATATTAGAACAAGGAACTGGATATTAGAACAAGAAACTGGGATATTAGAAAGGGAACTGGGATATTAGAAAAAGGCGCTTGGATATGAAAACAAGGAACAGAGGTATTAGGACTGAGGACTGTCGCTTTGCCGACCAGTCTGAGCGGATGTACATGACGCATTGAAAATATATACATATTACGTCCTTTTTTTGACATTTGAAACGTCGTCGTCCCTTCACTTTCTAGTGTGGTTTGGTCAACATACTTCAGCCACGTTATTGTGTCTCTTCGCCTGCGTTGTTTAATGTACACTCTTCCACCTGTTAATTAAGTAAACTCGTCCACCTGGTGTTTACTGTACACTCATCCACCTGTTGCTAATGGCAGAGTCGACTAAGTAATAATAAGAGTGTTCTCGGCCTGCGTTATCAATGTATACCTCGCTCAAGAGCGGCTAATGGGCTCCACTCTCACCTATTGTTAGCAAGGTCAGCATCCCATTAGTTGTGACGTCCATTACTCTGTGGGCTTTGTGAAGCTCCTGGTGTTCCTGCT
>WNGS01052365.1:7010649-7024669 GCA_020271785.1 Procambarus virginalis
TCCACAACTACCTTTTTTCAGTTGTGTTCCACTTGTAGACCACCTGTACAGTGTACGAGTAATTCCTTACATTTCTTAGGATGAGTTCAGATTTGAAGGGTGGTTGGGGTGCGGTTGAATGTTGTGATGTGTGTTGATGTGGTGGCAGGCGGTGGGGTGGTGGTAGTGGTGTTGGTGATGTAGTTGATGGGAGAGTGGTGGTGGAGCATGAGAAGAGATTCGATGGTTTGGGGGATGATTGGGGGTAGAGGGGGAGTGTAGTCTAATGATCGGAACATAGATGTGGAGAACCTAGTAACGGGGTAGTGAAGTTTGGGGACCATGGTGATGGGGTAGTGAGGTATGGGTGAGACTTGGTGATGGGGAAGAGAAGGAGGGGATTGACCCTCTGGAACTACTCACACAACACGTAGATACGAACATAAACTAGACCGATGATCAAATGATGTCCCTGGTATTCAGTTTGACTTAGCTTCATCCGTGTCAAAAAAAAATAACAACACAAGACATCAAGATACAGTGGCACAGACAGTCAGAGACACACAGACAGAACACAGAGGGACGGGGGAGAACACAATACTGATGTCTGGCTCAGGTAGGTGCAAAATACCACTCTGGTATCACAGCATCCTTCCTGGGGGAATTCTTAGGTGTCAGGTGGCTGTATCTCTGAGAGGGAGAGTCTTGGGAGAGGAGAGAGGGCTTGGGGATGAGAGAGGGCTTGGATGAGAGGAACAATGAGAGATGAAGAGGTGAGGAAAGAGAAAGAAGGCTGTGAAGATGAGAAAGGACAAGGGAGATGAGAGAGCGCGGAAATTAAGAAGGAGGAATGGAGAAATAAAGATATTGAAAGGGATGCACAGGCATTTGTTGGCTGAAGACGAGGTACATAGATGGGCCAATTACAATAAAAATGGTGCTGGGTTATTAAACAGTCATCACACTACAGCATTGGTCAATCTCAGGTTAGATCCAACCAAAAACAGAACTATTGCCTGGAAGTAACAACAAACTGCAGTTGTGTACCTCCCGGATGGAGTAGAGCAGCAAGCGGCGTCACAACCAGACGCACTCTCCCGCTAACTATGGATTATTTGTGCAGCTTATCCAGCATAATCATTTTAGGAAGAAATGACAATACCTTTTTCAACATCGGACTTTTAGTGAGTACGTGGGGTAGTGGGGGTTGTGGGTCAAAGAGATGGTAGTGGGGGTTGTGGGGGTTCGAGAGGGGGGTGCTTTGGCGGGTCGGGGGGGATTTGAAAGAGGTGGTAGTCTCGTTCTGGGAGGGCTGTGACGGCCTTGGAGTTGGTAAGGCCAGGGAAGCCGGCGGTGAGGGGCAGGGTATTAGGGGCCCCTCACTGGGTGGTGGTGGCCTCACACCCCTCAGACTACACCACAAAATCAACCATCCACCAACACACAACGTGTCACAACATACCCCACACCACACACCACCTCAGCATCTCCCCCCAAACATCCTCAGCATCCCCCACACACCCTAGTCACTCACCCCCCCCAAAAACACACCTCAGCATCCCCCCCCACACACCAAACACTCAGCATCGCCCCAACTACACCACACCCTCAGCATCCCCCCACACAACACCTCAGCATCTGCCCCCCACACACAAACCCATCAGACATATCCCCCACAAACAAAACACCCCTCAGCTATTCCCCCCCCACACACCCCAACCCTAGCATCCTCCCCCCCCCCCACACACCACGCTCTCCCACCCACCCACACACAAATTCAGCATCTTCCCCCACACAACACCCCTCAGCATCTCCCCCCCCACACACACCCTACGCTCTCCCCCCCATCCTACACACCCCCATCAGCATGCCCCCCCAAACCACACACCCCTCCACAATCACACCCCACCCACACACAACATCAGAATCTCCCACCACCCCCCTCAGCATCTCCCCCCCACACACACACCCCTCAGCATCTCCCCCCACACACCCACACCCCTCAGCAACTCCCCCCCACACACACACCCCTCAGCAACTCACCCCCACACACACACACCCCCGCAACCTCCCCCCACACACACCACCCCTCAGCATCTCACCCCCCACACACACACCATCATGCAGGATCCCCCCCCAACACACCACCTCAACATCACCCCACACCCCTCAGCAGTTCCAACAATAACGTAACAATAATAGAAGCAGTTCATCATTGTTTTTCGACGAAAGATTACTCCTGTCCGAATTATTTAACCTTCACATATAAATCCTTGAGCGGGCAGCAGTATCCTGTCCGGAGGATTTTTGCTGCGATTTTTGACAGAGCATTTTTGGTGAGGGTTGGCCGTTGGCAACAGTTGAGAGTTTTTCGCCGGAGTTGGTAATCCTGGAGTTGTTCAGTTGGAGTAGTTTTAGTTGTGATTTTGTTGTTGTTGCTGTGGAAGGGATGCCTAGATGCCTAGCTATAATTGCCTAATTGTGATTGCCGGATTTGAGCTTCGGCTCTTTGGACCCGTCTCTCAACTGCCAATTAAATTGTTGTGCAAATCGTGATGCGTACTAGATCTGCGACTCTTATATGAAAAGGCCTGAGTATCGTTCCACCACCTCGTTTAAGTGCATTACATTTCTAAAATACACTGATACAATACATTGCTTTCTATATCCGTGACTCATCTGGATACGCAGTTTCCACCTGCGTTCCTTGGAGTACCGACTGTGCTAAGTAATCTGGCTTTACCCATCAATCAATATTTCCCTGAAATTTTGTGTATGTTAATCTGCCTCTTAACTGCTCTGTCTTTAACGACGTGAGTCTTAATTCTTGTAACCTTTCACTCGCAATTCATAACATTCAGTTCTGGATATGCTTGTGGGTTACCCGAAATTCCAAATTTGTCTTGTGCTTCTCTAGAATGGACCAGTTGGAGCACAGTACTCAGAATGGTCGGCGTATGAGGTAAGACTCGGTTCTAAAGATTTACACAAATTTCTAATGGCATTTCTTATGTTGGCCATTCTAGTATATGCCGCTGAGGATATCCTTTCGATGTGGCTTCGGGAAGAATGGGTTTGTACGGTTTGTGATATCGACCCCCATAGCTTTTGCTCTACTTCCTTGAAGGAATCTCTTCCATTTCATACTTTAATGAACCATTATTAAAAAGATCGCTTTCCCCTCACGTGTAACTCGTTTCTTGCCTGATATAATACCTGATGCCATATCACTGTTATACCTTCAAAAGGCGTGTTAATAAGCAAAAGGTTAAATAATTTATGTATTCATTCACTCATGTTTAGACATTTTCATCACGAGTTATTTTATCGGATGGCACACACACACACACACCACAACACACACCACACACACACACCTACACACACACACCACACTAGGGGGTAGCCGACATTGCCCGGATCTCTCAATTTATCTGACCTGTCTCTCTTCCCCTATTTCTCTATCGCGCTATCTCTTTCTAGCTATATCTCTGTCCTTTCACTTTGCATCCCCTCCCTTCAAAACAGTGAAACAAAAAGTATGGAACTCACCTGCTTGCTTTCTTTTTCTTCCGCTTCGTTTTTACGTGCTAATATTCTTCACTGGCAACTCACGTAAAACACGACATATTCATATTTCATCACTGATCATGAAAAAATAGGATTTGAAATGATCATAATGGAAAAGGCCTAAGGGTTTGTATAATTGAAAAAGGTATTACGGAGGGCCACCACATGACTAGCCTCTTGTCCGGACTGTCCCCAGATTATCATCCTGACAAATCTGATATCTAGCCCCAAACATCTGGGATAATAAACTCTGGAAAAGGAAGACATGATATTTATAGTAACGAGATATTCAAGCAAACAGTCATTAGTTCCAAAGCATCAGTCATTAGAGTCTATTCAAACAAAAAACTCTACATAAACTGAGCTGGAAGGCCATCATAAAATACCTTTATGTAAGTGTGATCAAGGCCTCCCAACATTGATCAGCAATCGAGAAAGATTGAATCTAAGGAACCACCAAGTGTAGCGGGGCGACGGTTGCACGCGGGCCTCAGGACTGCCTTACACACTTTACTATCGATGCAGTGAGTATAGTACTGGGCTTGCTAGTGATAAAGCCTTGCGGCCCAGGTTCGAATCCTAGTGTACTGGATCTGGATACCAATGTCCCCGCGGCCTGTTCTCTAAACAGCATCTTGAAAAAACAGTTGAAAAAACATAACACATTCAGCAGATATATTCCAAATAAATAAATTTCCAGAATTACAGCCAGAGTATTTTTATATGCAGATCACAACCCGCAGGAAATTTCCAAAACTTTATTGCGAAATACGCAATGAAAAAAAATAATCAATTACGGAGCGATACGCCAAAGCGATACGCCAGAGCGGTAATGTACAATGTCACAAATTATATTCAATTTGCTATACGTACCATAACACGCGATTAAAACTTTTAATGGACGGATAAAATCAATATGAGCGTCATAAATATACATCGCAATTTAATGAAGGTAACTGTTGGTCCACAGAATTATGCCAGGATAGTGTCGTCAGTAGCGTCAATGGGCGGTGGATGAGGTGTCTGGTGGGATAGCCGAGTGGCTCATCCGTGGTTAGTTATACGGCTCTGATTCGCCTCACCTCGATGAGACTTGGCGAGTGAACCCCCACTTTCCCCCACTGTGAGTATCCAGGCCTCTGATCGTCTCATCTGATGCGACTTAGGGAGTGGTTCAACCCGTTTTATGTACCCACGCCTCTGATCGTGTCAGCTGTCAGAGTGTCAAACAGGAATCTAATAACAAACGTTGCCAGAGCGCGCCTGTGAAATATTACTACCTGTTCAGTGTTCCATGTAATAATTAGAAATAGCATGGCAATCCAATCGTACAACTGATCCCCTGTAGGCGTCTCTCTCTCTCCTCTCTCTCTCGCGTCTCTCTCTCCTCATCTCTCTCATCTCTCTCTCTCCTCTCTACTCCCCTCTCTCTCCTCTTCTGCGTCTCTTTGTCTGAGTCTTTTGTCGGTTTTTTGCTGTTTGTATCTTAGGCTGGATTTCATTACGACTGGATTTGAGGTTCCTAGTGAACCTGCAAGTACGAGCGGTATCCTTCAATAAATCATCTAAAGCTTGACCTCAGAGACTCGTATATTTGAAGAGATTATTTTTTAATAATTTAAAAACGAACTTTATGGAAATAGGCTTACCTAATAGTGTTTTTTGAGGTAATTCGTGTCGGAGGAACCCTATGCCTCTGGCGGGCCCACTAAGTGTTGTTTGTTTTATGTTTTACTTGGGCGGAGTATGAGTATTTATGACTCGTACTATTATATATGAAACAGGATAAGCGAGGAGCCAATGCCAGAACCTTCAAATGATTGGTTGGCATATCAGCCTGTTTAGCACACAAGTTCCCAGATATGAGCCAGCTTAACAATGGATGCTCGACGATGGGCGAGATGTTCTTGAGAAAAGCACTAACAGCATGAGGCTGTTAATGGTTGAGAGCCTTGTGTTATGGGTGCCACTTCTGGTTGTTTACGAAGTTGGGCCAGTTGAAGAACTTTGAGAAAAATGACCATGTACATATTAGTGAGACCACTCAAGCATCTCGTACGTATGAAGTGTTTCTTGATGCTCAATATAGTTCCAATGCAGAACTTGATTATAGATGAGAAGAGGCTTTTCCTCCGCACGACTCCCTACCCCTGTTCAAAACTTCTAATGTAGGTACTGGGGGGCAGACATGTCCAAGTGAGGGTTATCTACCAGCGGATGGTAATCATACATGTCCATTATTTATGAGAAAGCACTCAGGCATTATAACTAGTATAACTTGGAAGGAATATAAGGATGAGGGTTTTTTTGATAGGACGGAGGAAAAGAAAGGGGCCGAACCTACCACTTTGACCATCGGGGATTTAATGCCGACCTGAATAAAGTTAGATCGTCGGCATTACCCTCCGTCCAAAGTAGTTGGGCCATAGGGCTGTAAGTTTCCCGGCTTCCTTTTGGGCTAGGTTAAGCAATAAGGCTCTTTATGGTCGTTTGAAGAGTAACTACTTCATTTCCAATATGTACATTTTCATAAATGCACTTGCCACTCATTGCATGCCTGTTCGGTCGCCGCATGCCGTCAAGTTATCAGCATCGTCTGTGTTTCCTCAGCCACAAATTTATTTATTTATTTATTTTTTTTTATATTATTTTTAGATACAAGAAGGTACATTAGGTTTGTGAGAATACATTGCATAGTATTGTACATCTTGTAAAGTCACTAGTACGCGCGGCGTTTCGGGCAAATTTGACCTGCCAGCCCTCGGTAGGAAATGCTCAAATTTTAGTAATGGCCCTTGTAGTAGTTTGTATTTTTTCCCGTGAGTAATGTTAGAGTACAATAGTCATGCCTTCATGGTTCGTCCTGATCTTGTTATATTGTTCCTTGTTGCCTGGTTCCGTGTTATCTGGCTCCTTGTTACCTGGTTCCGTGTTATCTGGCTCCTTGTTACCTGGTTCCTTCTTACCTGGCTCCTTGTTTACCTGGTTGATACCTGGTTGATGGGGTTCTGGGAGTTCTTCTACTCCCCAAGCCCGGCCCGAGGCCAGGCTTGACGTGTGAGAGTTTGGTCCACTAGGCTGTTGCTCGGAGCGGCCCGCAGGCCCACATACCCACCACAGCCCGGCTGGTCCGGAACTCGTTGGAGGAATAAATCTAGTTTCCTCTCGAAGATGTCCATGGTTGTTCCGGCAATATTTCTTATGCTTGATGGGAGGACGTTGAAGAACCGCGGACCTCTGATATTTTATTAAATATCAGTTTCATTTAGTTTTGTAGTTTTAGTTTTTTTAAATATCAGTTTTTTTCATTTCAATAAAGTTTTATTTATTAAACAATTTATGAGCCTTGAAACTTCACAACCAAAGGTTATTACTCGGAGAGCTTAAACTGTTTATTAAATATAACAAAATCGGCAAGCTTGAGGAAAGATGTAGAGGTTTCGTAACTGGTTATATAAGTACTAGATGAATCCTGGCATGTGTTACTGGGTTCTTTCCTGATCTTCTTCCTGTCTTACTGCTAATGTCATGGTTGACTGTCCTTATATGTCTCAACTTCCCCCTGTTACTGTATAGTTCTGTAAACTGTCTCCCTCTGCTGGTTCACCTAATGTTACATACCACTCAGTCAGCTCCTGGATCACCTTCACACTAGAGTGGCAGTGTCACAGGCAACACATGCAACCACCTGCAACATCGAGAACCTCAGCTTCAAACCGTTGAAAAATGCATCATCGGGGAGGCCATATCATACTGGCCAGATCAGTCGCGTATCTCACTCTCGCACCCATCTCACACGGGCGGCCGCTCTTCCATCAAAAAATATTGGAAATGTGGATTAGAGGGGGACGCATAGTCAAGGCTTCGTAAGTGCGCACGGGAACTGGGTCATTGTGAGCAGCGTTCCACGAACTGGAGTCAACTCTGTCTCGTCGGGATACAAGAACGTGGGTGGAAAGTTTGCACAGCATTGTGGAATTTTGCCTCTGGACGTCGGCTGAAAATTAAATGTCTTGGGTGACACATTCATGTTGATTACACGTAGCTTACCCCCACCCCCCCCTTACCTCCCCACCCCCACACTCTTCTCTCAGTTCTCTCTGTCTCTCTGTTTGTCTGGCTCTTTGTCTCCTTGTCTCTCCCTCTTGAGAAAAAAAAGACTCGTAATGGCATGACGCTTTCTCCTGACTTCCCTTTCCTTCCATTCCTTTCCCTTCCCTTCCATTCCCTTCCCTTCCCTTCCTTCTCTCTCTCTCTCTCTCTCCTCTCTCTCTCTCTCTCTCTCTCTCTCTCTCTCTCTCTCTCTCTCTCTCTCTCTCTCCTCTCTCTCTCTCTCTCTCCCTCTCTCTTGGCCGCTAGACTGAGTTTAAGCTCCTGGATCCCACTTCATAAGCTATTAGACATCTAATTAATAGCCCAATAAACCTCCTAATTATTATACAGTACATGTAGATGAAACCTCCCTTCTCTCCCCCTTGGACCTCATTCAATTTTCTTACTAATCTTGCGGAAGTGTTTCCATACATCCCAGTGGCTCATCTGGGTCTTGTTTCTCTCCTCTACCTCATGGTTATGATGTTGCACATGCAGAGGACAGGGCGGAGTTCTCCACCTCGGCGAATGACCGTAAGATTCTCATACCATTTTCATGCCTCCGCTTTCTGCCATTTTTTTCAAGTGATGCGAGATTCAATTCTATTTTTCTAAGAAATTCCCGTGATCTCAGTACTGGGAATAGGCTCATGGCATATATCTGAACATTCTCATGTTTCGTTTTGCTTTTTGTAAACAAACATATAATAAAGACAGTTATTGCCTTTTGCATACTGCCTTAATTCTGCATACTCCACCAGTTGTAGATATTTTATTGTCCATCCCATACGGTAGCCCCAAAATGAATTCAAAGGTACATAAGTTTTCAATCTTAGTGGATATTTGTACATCATCAGTTACAATCAATCTGCACACCTTATATTTACAATGACAGCTAGTAACAGACTTCTGTCAATGCAGCTTTCGTTATTAGCAATATTATTACACGTTAAAGATAGGTCCTAATGTACAGTGCCCTAAAATCTCCTCCATCTATCGGCTCCTGAAGGCTGCTTGAATGAAAGTTAAGCCGAGGTTAAGTTAGGTTAGGTGTTTAAGGTCTGTTAAGATTATTTGTATTTGCAGTACATAGGTGACGTAGTTACACAAACCGTTCTCAGACCAAGTCCATTCCATTTAGCGGTCGACCCCACAGACACATTCATCAATTTTAACATGCTGTTCATTCAAAATAGGAATTATCTCAAATATAAATTAATATTAATATATATTAGCATATTGTGCATATTTAGGCATTGGTTAGGTTAGGTGTTTAGTTCTGTTGGTGATTATTTGTATTTGTAGTATTTGGGTGAAGTATTTACAGCGTTGTGGCTCGAACAAAAGTCGTCAGCGAAGCACTTGTTCCAGAAGTGTTCGAACGTCATCAGTTGTGAGTCGTGTGTAAATCGTTTTCATTCATAAACTGGCGAGTGCATGGAATAGACTATGGCATTTGCGTATGAAGATGGGCTGATTTACAGATTTCCATTTGAACAGAGGTCGTCAGCGAGTACTGTTCGAGAAACTTTCAACGGTCATCAGTTGTGAATTGTGTATGTGTTTTTTTATTCATAACCGTGGGAGTTTGGAAACTGAATGGAATGGATCAAATTGGATCAAAATGGATCAACGAGCATTTGGCCTTTGTTGTTGAGGAAAGGGCTGATTATTGTGTATTATAATAACAAAGTGAAGCATTTTAGTTTCGATTCGAACACAGGAAGAGAGTGAGAGTCCGAACGTATTCAATTACGTGTCATGTGCAAAATGTTTTCCATTTTAACCAGGGATTTGGTACCTGTTTTAACAAGCATTACATAATTTTTATGTGGACCAGCTGCAACATTACCCTGAGTACAGTTTGCAATGTTTAGAGACGGAGTGTTTATGGTCAATCACAAAGCACCGAGTGGGTTCAGAAGTAGATTCATTCCAAACTCGCAAGAAAGACCTTTTCAACCCTACAGTTCTGCGAGTTCAACCCGTCCTTTTAAACAAAGGCTAAATATTCGTGAACCCAGCCGCAAAACCGGCTGTTTATGAGTGAAAAGCTGTTTACACACAACTCACAACTGATGACGTTCCAACATTTCTCGAACAGTTCTTCTTTGACGACATCTGTTCGAACCAAAATGCTATAAAGGCTTCACTCGAGTACTTCAAATACAAATAATCGCCAACAAAACCTAAACATCTAACCTAACCTACGCCTAACTGTTCATAGAATTTTAATGTATAATAATACTAATTTATATATGAGAACAATCCAAATTTTAATACACAATATGTTAAAGTTAATGAATGCGTCTGAGGAGGGCGTCCGCTGCTTTAACGAGCCTGAGGCCTGAGGACGAGTTGGCAAGTTAGATGGTTAAGCCGTTGACTGAATGTTGTGACAATTGTGTTGTAAGCGTGTCGGAAACATCTATAGTGCAGCTGCCGGATAAGACAAAGTGAAGTGTGTGGTCGGTTACAGCGAGTTATCGAGACTGAGCGTTATTCATGTTGAGGAAACGTCGCCACTGTCGTCCGTGACTAAACGTTGACGCGGGAGAGTTTAGCGTTTTACAGGAAACACCAATCGAACACAGGTGTTTACTGCTGTGGCAAAATTACGTACTTGCAAGTCCGATTGTTCGTCCAGTGTTTCTTACCTTGTGTTGAGTGTTTAAGACATCTTGCAAGATCCGTGAACGTTTGACACGACATCTTAGTTCCTTGATATTTCGTGTTAGAAAATGTCTTTAAGTTCGTGAGTGCTAGCAAGCATGTCACTGATAATGTTGGGTCACGTCACCCAGCCTGACCTAACCAGACGAGGTACACCAGCGCCATCTACCATCGGGATAAGGTAAACACCACCTCGAACCTCACGTCTCACTTTCACTAACGTTGCTTATACATATGATTTAAAATGTGATAATCAGCGTTTGTGTTCTATTTATAATGTATGATGATTCGAATGTATACAAAATGTACACAAAATTCTAAATAATGTTTTTTCTTGCCATTACAGGTAAGAATGCGAGACGGAAGGACAGAAATCCACTTTATAAAATTCGTTCCTGTTACCTATGTTTTCAGAGGATTTTCTATTATTTTTGCATGAGACATTTAAACTTGATGTCTCACTAAATTAAGCCTGTTAACTGTTGGATGTGACAATTGTGATGGAAACCTCTATAGTGCAGTCGCAGGATAAGACAAAGTGAAGTGTGTGATCGGTTACAGTGAGTTATCGAGACTGAGCGTTGTAAACGTTTAGGAAACGTCGCCACTGACGTTCGTGACTAAACATTGACGCGGAATTGTTGAGCCTTCCACAGAAAACAACCAATCGAACACTGGGGCCAGATTCATAAAACAGTGTACACGTTCGTACTTACGAACGTGTACATCTTTCCTCAATCTTTGACGGCTTTGGTTACATTTATTAAACAGTTTACAAGCATGAAAACTTCCCAATCAACTGTTGTTATTGTTATAAACAGCCTCCTGGTGCTTCAGAGCTCGTTAACTGTTTAATAATTGTAAACAAAGCCGCCAAAGATTGAGAAAAGATGTACAGGTTCGTAAGTGCTTGCGTAACTGCTTCGTGAATCTGGCCCCTGGTGTTTGCTGTTGTGGCAAATTACGTACTTGCAAGTCTAAGTGTTCATCCAGTGTTTCTTACCTTGTGTTCAGTGTTTCTTGTGAATTGAGTGTTTAAGACATCTTGCAAGATTCGTGAATGTTCGAACTAAGTTGCATAATATATATACTGATTGAAAATCTCTTAAGTGTGTGAATGCTAGCAAGCATGTCGCAGATAATGTTGGGTGACTTCACCCAGCCTGACCTCACTAAACGACGTACGCCGGCGCCATCTTCCATCGGGATAAGGTAAACATCACCTCGATCCTCATGGGTCACCTTCACCTGTCATGTTCATATATATGAATTAAAATGTAATAATTTGTTTGCATTTGTGTCGATGACTATTAGAATGTATATATAGCCATTTCACAAAGCAGATAATTATCTTTCTTGCCATTCCAGGTAAGAGATATAAATCGAGGAACAGACAAAAATCATCCGATTATCAGGTATGTTCCTATTTCCTCTTTTCCCATAGGATAATTTTGTTAATTTCGTTGTAATGATATGTATACAACCCGTCCTCTTAATAACGTCACTTTTGGCTCGTATGCGCGATATGGCCAAATTTGGACGTAATTTGAAATGAAATCGACTCACAAAAGTGACGTTCTGTTCCGTTTTCTATTTGAGTCGTCCGGCGTACGCGCAGAGGTTATGAGAGGACACTTTAAATTAACGTTTTTCATAACGTTTTGAAACTTTATGAGAATTTCCTGCCCACCTAACCTATCAGAGGACCCTTAACTTACTGTTGTTGAACAAAAAAATCCCAAATTTATTTTCATATTTTTTTCATTTTCAAATTACGTCCAAATTCGGCCATACGGGCAAACGGCCAAATGCGACGTTCTTTTTAAGAGGACAGGTTGATGTATACGCTAAAGCAGTTTTGGAGAAAGATCAAAGATGATCAAGAAAGATCATCATTGTTCATAGGGACGGAAGCTACTTTTTAATTCTTTTTCGAGAGTAAGTTACTGGCTGACATCACAATTTTTAGCCATTCCGATTCAGAATAACAGGACGACGCGGGCAGCATTGCGTAATCAGGGATGTAGATTTATGGAACAAACTATCGGGTATTAAAATAATAATATTAAATAGTAAATTGGATTACAAACAAGGCATTTAGCAACAAGTTGGTGCATCCTATGTAGGCTGTTTGTTTATGGAAAGAGTATGGAGTTGAAACATTTAGAGACGTGTTTTTAGTGGGAAGGGAAGGGAACTATCAGGGGAAGCGTCAAACCATTACATCTATATATCACTGGGAAGGGATCAGATAAGGATTTGGTGTGAAAATCTTATTTAATTAAAGTTTTTAAAAGTCGTTATCGTACGACACTGAATTATGTCTCCTCATAAGCTGCTTTATATGTGTTACGCTGTATTATATCTCCAGGTAAACCGTTCCCCTATGTTTACTGTACCATATTGCATTATCTCACCTTCTAAACCGTTTCATAGGACTACTACTTTATTTAAGAAAAGTATTTAGCCACTTTAGAGTGGAAATTTTTTCCCCCATTATCTTTAAAAACTGTTGGTATGCGTTATGTCTCTTTTTAGGTTATATTAAACAAAATATCAACATTAACATTATCGTGGAGTAGAGTATTCTGCCTCTCAATCTCCTCTATCGGTATCCCTGCAGCTGTCCGTGATACCTATGATATCAGACTTTTCCTTTGGCAGTGATCAGGAGGTTAGAAAACTTGTTGAGTTTGCTACGTGTATTTTCATATAAGCATTTTGTACGGTTTGTTTTGTGGCAATTGTCTCAGATACGCATGATTTTCTTTGTGAGTTTCTCATGAAATTATTAAAAAGGATTGTCGAACTTGTACGGGTGGCATGGACTGTCTTGGGTGTCACGGGCTGTCTTAGGGTGACACAGGCTGTTTTAAGGTGACATAGGCTGATTTAGGGTGATATACTGTCTTGGGATAGCACGGGCTGTCTTAGGGTGGCACAGGCTGTTTTAGGATGACAGGCTGTTTTAGGGGTGACACAGGCTGTTTTAAGGTGACATAGGCTGATTTAGGGTGGCATACTGTCTTGGGATAGCACGGGCTGTCTTGACATAGCTGAAGCATTCAAATGAATGAATGAGTGTAATAAAGAAGACAAAAATAGTGATAACTATATCAACACAAAATAGAACGCTTAACAGCGGATACAAAAATGATTAAAGGATGAGAAAAGACCTGGGTAAATACTCGTTTTGTAATAAGATTGCTGATGTATGGAACAAATCATCTGGTAACACATTAGGTATAGGATCACAAAGGATTGTTTCATGAGTAGATGTATATATGAGTTGTCTCGCGCGGGCCAATAGGTCATCTACATCTTTCTATGTACTCAAGTGTTTGTATCTATCGATAGATTTACAGTGCCTCTTCAACTTGCACTCCATCACCGTTTCGCATTCTCTCTCTCTCTCTTCGCCTCTCTCTTATCGTCCCCTCTCTCCTATCCTCCCCTCTCCTCTTATATCTCTCTTCCCTCAACACTACCGCTCACCCTCCTCCAACAACGAGATATTCAGAGAGTTTTCCTGCCACTTTCCTCAAAATGATTCTCGTTTCCCCCTTTTCAAAATCGTGATTTTTGCCCCTAAAAGGCATTTTATCCGTACGGTATCGCGTTTCATAATGCCCCCACACATTCTTACCTCCTGCCATTATCTCTCTCTCTCCTCTCCCTCTCTCTCCTCTCTCCTCTCTCTCTCTAC
>WNGS01052365.1:7025604-7053242 GCA_020271785.1 Procambarus virginalis
CCTTCTTCTCCGGAAATAATTAAGGGGTTTTGCGCATGTCATATTCTCGGGACTCTGGTTCAGCCCTCTTCCTCTGCCTGTATCCCAACTCTCTTCTTTTGGCTGTATCGTAACTCTCTTCATGCAGCTGTATCCCAACCATCTTCTCCTTTACTAAATCCCAGCTCTCTTTCCTTTACTGTATGTCAAATACAGTCACCACTCCAGGTGACTGTATTCCTTTACTCTTTGACTGGAGTTGCATACTGTGTACTGCTGGGAAATAGGGGCAGGTGGGTGAGACAGGTGGGTGAGACAGGGAAGTAGAGAGGCAGGTGGGTGAGGCAGGGAAGTAGAGAGGCAGGTTGGTGAGGCAGGGAAGTAGAGAGGCAGGTGGGTGAGGCAGGGAAGTAGAGGCAGTGTGGGTGAGGCAGGGAAGTAGAGAGGCAGGTGGGTGAGGCAGGGAAGTAGAGGCAGGTGGTGAGGCAGGGAAGTAGAGGCAGGTGGGTGAGGCAGGGAAGTAGAGAGGCAGGTGGGTGAGGCAGGGAAGTAGAGGCAGGTGGGTGAGACAGGGAAGTAGAGGCAGGTGGGTGAGGCAGGGAAGTAGAGGCAGGTGGGTGAGGCAGGGAAGTAGAGGCAGGTGGGTGAGGCAGGGAAGTAGAGGCAGGTGGGTGAGGCAGGGAAGTAGAGGCAGGTGGTGAGGCAGGGAAGTAGAGGCAGGTGGGTGAGGCAGGGAAGTAGAGGCAGGTGGGTGAGGCAGGGAAGTAGAGGCAGGTGGGTGAGACAGGGAAGTAGAGTCAGGTGGGTGAGGCAGGGAAGTAGAGGCAGGTGGGTGAGGCAGGGAAGTAGAGGCAGGTGGGTGAGACAGGGAAGTAAAGGCAGGTGGGTGAGGCAGGGAAGTAGAGGCAGGTGGGTGAGGCAGGGAAGTAGAGGCAGGTGGGTGAGGCAGGGAAGTAGAGGCAGGTGGGTGAGGCAGGGAAGTAGAGGCAGGTGGGTGAGGCAGGGAAGTAGAGGCAGGTGGGTGAGGCAGGGAAGTAGAGGCAGGTGGGTGAGGCAGGGAAGTAGAGGCAGGTGGTGAGGCAGGGAAGTAGAGGCAGGTGGGTGAGGCAGGGAAGTAGAGGCAGGTGGGTGAGGCAGCAGAGACGGTTAGTTTATGATCTGATGATGATCGATTACTTGCGGTAATTCGGTTTTCTTCTGCTGCTGCTGCTGCTGCTGCTGCTGCTGCTGCTGCTGCTGCTGCTGCTTCTGCTGTTGTGGGTGTCGAGGAATAAGTCCTGCTGCTGCTAAGAGTATTAAGGCTGTCAGTGCTGTATGTACTGATGTTGCTGTGTTCGGTGCTGCTGTTGTTGCTAGTGCTGTGAATGATGTTAATATTTTTGCTAGCTTTTAATGCTTTTAATGCTGCTAATGTTGTTAGATCAGATGCTGCTGCTGCTATAGCTGTTTGACCTTTGGCTGACATACATGCTGCATCTGCTGTCGTTAGTGCCCTTGTTGTCGTCAGTACGTCTGCCGCTAATGTAGTCATGATGATAGTGTTATGCAGCAGGGACAGCAGCACTTATGCAGCAGGGACAGCAGCACTTATGCTGCTGTCAGCACTGATCCTATTAGCGTTGCTGCTCCAGTGTCCAGTGCTGTATCTTTTGCTGTTCCAGTGTCCAGTACTGTATCTTATGCTGCTCCATGTCCAGTGCTGTATCTTTTGCTGCTCCAGTGTCCAGTGCTGTTCTTATGCTGCTCCAATGTCCAGTGCTGTATCTATTGCTGCTCCAGTGTCTAGTGCTGTATCTTATGCTGCTCCAGTGTCTAGTGCTGTATCTTATGCTGCTCCAGTGTCTAGTGCTGTATCTTTTGCTGCTCCAGTGTCTAGTGCTGTATCTTATGCTGCTCCAGTGTCTAGTGCTGTATCTCATGCTGCTCCAGTGTCTAGTGCTGTATCTTATGCTGCTCCAATGTCCAGTGCTGTATCTTATGCTGCTAAGGGTATTGCTGAAGGAAGTTCTCATGCTGCGATTAGTATTTCAGCTTCTGTTAGCACTCTTTCTACTGTTGTGGTGTTGATGTTGATTCTGTTGGTGCTGCTACTAATGCTGGACTGTTTGCCGGATGCTTCAGCAGTGATGGTAGTCCTAGAGGATTGTGGTGATGTTGGCGTTGGAGATGATGATGGTGCTGGAGATGATGGTGATGTTAGGGTGTAGATGGTGGTGATATTGGTCTTGGCGATGGGGGTGATGTTGGTACTGGAGGATGTGGATAAGGTTGGTGTTGGAGACAATTCTATTACATTAGGTTACCCTGGGTTATATTTCTTCCTTCTCTACTTCCCTCCCTTCCTCCCTCCCTACCACTCTTCCGTATGCCTCCCCAATAATGAATGACCATCGTCAGAACGTGAGAAAAATAGTCCTGCTCCTCGCGATGATAAATTGGACTCTCCAAATTGTTTCAGTAGTCAACAGCTGACAAGCGAGCAATGTATCCGTGTGTGTGTGTGTGTGTGTGTGTGTGTGTGTGTGTGGTGTGTGTGTGTGTGTGTGTGTGTGTGTGTGTGTGTGTGTGTACATTTTGTATAGGTTTTGTATACAATGTGTAATAGGTCTTAATTTTTGTTACCTCTTACTACGATATATGAAACAATCATTAGCTTTGGGTTGAAAATTATATTATAAATTAACTGTAAAAACTATTAATATGAGAGTTTTAACTCAGTCATAAAATATAAAATATCTGCTGTGACTAAAAGTTCTTATCAAAATGCTTGAAAAAGTCATTTTTGTTAGAAATCTTGAGAATTCTAGAAATGACATTTTGAGAAAAATTAATGATAAAATCTTATTACTACCAGACTTAATAAGGGTCATGGAGTTGTGTTACTTAATGAAATTGATTACTGAAACAAGGTTAATAGCATCTAGAGAGACGTTTTTTCTAATGGCTGATTTTTTATGTTTAATACGTCTTTTATTTTAAAGCTTGAAGTTAAATGGGGTTTTAAGATTTTTAGAAGCCATATAGGTCATGAACTTGCGATTTGGATGTAGCCGGTTCTAAACGAGCGTAGCTTCATGGTCTTCCTAGGACCCGTAAACAAGGTTGTTCAACCTGACCAATAATTTCATCAATTGGTATTTTAATTATAAATTCGCCAAATGTTTAATTCCAGTTATAGCCCATTTTACTAAAATAATTATGTTATTAGGAATGCATGCAATTTGTTAATTAAAATGGCGTTCTTTAGTTTAATTGTTCGGTTGTTATGGTGAGTTGTTAAGTCATTGTTCACAAATATCCCACTTAGTTTGATTAAATATGAACTTCACAGTTCATATTTAATATTCTAACTCAAGAAGAGGTTTGTAAATTTGTTTAAATAGAAAACAGCTTGGAAAGCTATTAGAGGGTGCAACATCAGATATTCTTTTTTCTTTTGATGGAAAACGTTATTCAGAAACAGATTAGGCAACAAAGGGTTCAGCTCTTGGCTCATCCTATGCTAATGCTTTCCAGTGTAATTTCAAGAGGCAAATTTACACTTGTGGATAGACACTTGTCCTTCGGAGTTAAACCTATTTTTATTGTCGTTATGTGAATGGTTCTTTCGTTATCGTTAATGATCGTCCTCATATCGATAAAAAATTTTTAGCATACGTGCTCCAAACATTTAAATTTGAATTTTACTTAGACATCTTGGAAAAATTTAAAAATATAATTTCTTGACTCATCAATTCCTAATAATGGGTATAAATTTTCTACTTCAGTTAATCGTAAATCTACATTCACGTGGTTAAGTTTACTAAATTTAAATTTAAAACTATATAAGTTGAATACAATTAGAACTCTTTTAGAACAATTAGAACAGCGTTGACCAAATGTTTTACTGTTGTGTTATTGGTAACAGAGTGGTCAAGAAATATTGTCACCAACCTATTCTTCTCTAATGGGAGTAAGAGACTTATGAAAATCCATTGTGTTGTCAAAAAGGTTAGATCAAATAGACCCATTGTGACTGTTAATAGAAGTAAGGGTGAAAGCATTAAAGAAAGTAAAGTGAAAGCTTCCTGGAACGTATGTGAAAGCAGTTTAATAAGAAGACTGAAAACATTTTGTTGAGTCGAATGAAAGTATATTAGAAAGTAGAGTGTAAGCATTTTGGAAAGTAGAGTGAAAGCATTTTATAGAATGTGAGTAGTTTAGAAAGTGGATGAAAGAATGTTATAAAGTGAAAGTAGTTTAGAAAGTGGATTAAATAATTTTAGAAAGTATAGGAAAGCATTTTAGAAAGTAGAGTGAAAGCACTTTATAAATATAAAGTAGTTTAGAAAGAGGATGAAAGAATTTTAGAAAGCAGCTTTGAAAGTATAGTGAAAACATTATAGAATGTATAGTGAAAGCAGCTTAGAAAGTAGAGTATAGCATATTTTAAAGGAGAGTGCAACCTCATTAGAAAGGAGAGTGCAACCTCATTAGAAAGGAGAGTTCAAGGATTTTAGAAAGTAGAGTGAATATGTTTTAGAAAATAGTGTAAAAGAATTATGATTAGATAAAGACAAGTCTTTTTACGTTCATTTTTTATTAAGATATAATAATATAATATAAAAACATTATTATTTTAACTATATAATAAATTTTGTATTTAATGCAGATATCACAAGCCTTATTCACATAATCATTTTCAATCGCACGCAGTGTTGCTTAAACATAAAAAGTTTACCAAATGTTTAAACTGCCATGAAAAAAAGGCTTTTATGTAAAGAATTTTTCCAATGCCTCAGAACAAAAGAAATGATAACAGGCAGTGTATTTTTCCTCTGTGGATTCAACTCCTATTGTTAATACAAAAATCTACAATTGGTCGATTTTGACAGGATGCGTTCATCAGCTAATTGTGTGTAGCTTGTCAAGAGATAGAAAAAGGCTTTTCGACAGTCCCTTGACATCTCACTAAGGCTTGTGTGTACTGCCTGAGTGTGTATTGAGTGGGAATTTTTTTACGTGCTTATTAGTTGAGTGTGAATATTGCTAGAAAATGAGTATTGTTTGAGTATGAGTATTGTTTGAGTGTCAGTCATGTTCGAAAGTGAATATTGTTTAGGTACGAGTATTGTTTGAGTGAGTGGTTTGTTTGAAAGTGAATATTGTTTGGGTGGAAGTATTGTTTGATTATCAGTATTGTTTGAATGTGACTATTGTTTTGAAAATGAGTTTTGTTTGAGTGAAATTTGTTGGAATGTGAACATTGTTTGTGTGTGAGTGCGGTAAAGGTGTAAGTGTGATTGGGGTGTGAGTGTGGTTGGGATATAAGTTTGGTTGAGGTGTAAATGTGGTTGGGGTGTGTGGGTGGTTGTCCGTGGTAGTGACAGGTAGGTAGAGACACAATAGCCAAATGCGTCACACAACAGAATACGCACTCTCCATGAGGGGGAATAACAGCCAAATGCATGGCTTGGCAGCCCGGCTTGGCAGCCTGGCTTGGCTCAGAGCTAATGCATTTTCATAACAAAAACTGTTTCACGAATGTCATTCTCACTCCTACTTCATTCCCAGGGCAGCGGGGCGGCTAATGACACGGGAATCTCTTTTGGGGCCAGCTGGGAACGTAGTGTGACTAGCTGTGAACGTGGTGTGGCCAGCTGTGAATGTTGTGGGATCAACCTTGAACATTCTGGGGCCAGCTGTGAACATTCTGGGGCCAGCTGTGAACGTTGAGGGGCCAGCTGTGAACGTTGACGGGCCAGGTGTAAACGTTGTAGAGCCAGCTGTGATCGAATTGTCCAGGTAGATCAGAATTTATTTGTAGCTAGTTTTGTGTTATTATTTGCAAAACAAAATAATCATTTATTTACAAGTCAAGTAGCCTCAGACGAGGTGCTGGGTACATACTCTAGAAGCAAAGTATGTAAATAGTATGTAAAAAGCATATTTTGCATTCGCTTTATATCTGAAAGACAGTTAACTATTAACCCTTTCTTTCTTTTACATTTGACAAAGTCCTTAAATGGAAAAATAAATAAAAGTCACCAACTCTTAAAGTCTAGTTTTTGACATAATTTGATCCCTTAAGAATTAGAGATTTGATTTGAAAACACTTGGCTTTATTTTATTTGGGAAGGATTGTGTGTTAATTGAAACTGTCAGTCGGGATGTAGACGAGTTTGGTCGTTGTTATTGAGCAGTTACCAGATTGGCTCTTGAAGGATAGGATGAGTTGTAGTAGCTTGTCTGTGCTGGCTGTTAGTACCTGGGAAAGAAGACGAACAGAGCTTGTCTGATAGCTTGCCAATCCGTAGGGAATTTTCTGATAGCCTGCTCATTCGACGGGTGTTTTCTGATAGCTTGACTATCCGTAGGGAATTTTCTGATTGCCTGTTCATCCGACGGATGTTTTCTGATAGCTTGCCTATCCGTAGGGGATTTTCTGATTGCCTGCTCATCCGACGGGTGTTTTCTGATAGCTTGCCTATCCGTAGAGAATTTTCTGATTGCCTGCTCATCCGACGGGTGTTTTCTGATAGCTTGCCTATCCGTAGGGAATTTTCTGATTGCCTGCTCATCCGACGGGTGTTTTCTGATAGCTTGCCTATCCGTAGGGAATTTTCTGATTGCATGCTTATCCGTCGAAGGTTTTCTGAGGGCAAGCTATGCAGCGTAACTAGAGTTGTTGACTGTGTAGCATAAATAAAGTTGTTGTCAGGTCTAAGGAGCACTTTTCTCATCATTCTACTCTCAAAAGCGTGTATAACTGAGACTTATCCTTCAGTTAATACGTGGTTGTGTTGGCGTGAGCCGACAATAGAGATTTATGTTGGAGGATTAGACGTGTGTTCGTCTTCATCTGTGGCGTTATCATTGGTCAATATTTCTGGCTTCAAGTGCTGGATTGGTGGAGATGGTGGTAGTGGTGGTAGTGGTCGTGGTCGTGGTAGTCGTGGTCGTGGTGGTGGTGGTGAAACTATCGATGTCATAGGTCTATAATTCAACAATCTTTTTGTGGTAGTCGTTGTGGTGAAACTTTGTTTACCGTTAGTCTATAATTACAGGATCATGTTGTGGTGGTAATCTGGTCTTGCCATGGGCCAATATTAACAGGCTGGTGGTGATCTGGTAGATGATTGTAAATGGGAGTAGTGGTGATAATGATGTTTATGATTACGGTGCTGTTGCTCTGCTATTTTGGAGGTGGTGTTATTATTGGCAATATTAGTGCATTAACGTTATCATAGAGACAAACACTAAAAACATTAACAGATCGACAGAGAAAAGGAGAAAACGAACATGTCAAGGAACCACAGAAACACAATCTATAGGAATATTTGTTTACGAAGATATATATTCCAATGTAAGTAAGGGCTGGAGAATGGTTTTGAAGTTGCTGTCAAACGTGTTGCTGTCAGACGTATGGCTATCTGACGTGTTGCTGTCAGACGTGATGCTGTCAGACGTGATGCTGTCAACACCTGCACGATACTCTCACCCTAAATGTGAAGACCGTGTCGTTCATTAAAAAATTATTGAAGCTCGCTAAAGTCCACGTGTCTGTGCCAGAAGCTTTAGTCTGTTGGTAATATTGAAATAAAATGAAAGATTTAATATGCCTTATGGCTTACTGAGATATATTTATGTACTCACCACAAATATTAATATTTAAGTTAAAATTTGTATTGATCTATTTAATATTTTAGTTAATATCTCACTATATTATTTTGATGATTATTTATATTTTTGCAATATATATTTTTTTTATTAAACACAAAAAGTTGAGTGATAATGCTAATTACTGAGAAAGGAAAAATGTTCTCGTTTCAAACACTTGTCCTCGATTCAAACATTTTTATGAAGCAGATTCGAGATGCATAAACCTGCCTGATTAAGTAAACTGTTTAATTTGTGTTGTATTTATAAAAATAATCTGTAAATTTTAATTCTACCTATTCAGCCATTGGCACATAGATAGTGCCGAGAGTTGATCTTTCACGTGAGAGTGGGATACTCCATCTCTAAATCCACACTCATCTCAAATATCAATTAAACGCGAGCACGCACACAAACACACACACACACACACACACACACACACACACCACACACACACACACACACACACACACACACACACACACACACACACACACACCACATGGATTCCAGCATGGAGTCCCTATCTAGTCAAGCATAAGACTAAACTGGAAAAGGTTCAAAGGTTTGCCAAAAGACTAGTACCCGAGCTGAGAGGTATGAGCTACGAGGAGCGACTGCAGGAATTAAACCTCACTTCGTTGGAAGACAGAAGATTTAGGGGGGACATGATCACCACATTCAAGATTCTCAGGGGAATCGACAGGGTTGATAAAGACAGGCTGTTTAACACAAAGGGCACACGCACTAGGGGACACAGGTGGAAACTGAGTGCCCAAATGAGCCACAGAGATATTAGAAAGAACTTTTTTAGTGGCAGAGTGGTTGACAAATGGAATGCATTAGGAAGCGATGTGGTGGAGGCTGACTCCATACACAGTTTCAAGTGTAGATATGATAGAGCCCATTAGGCTCAGGAAACTGTACACCTGTTGATTGACGGTTGAGAGGCGGGACCAAAGAGCCAGAGCTCAACCCCCGCAAGCACAACTAGGTGAGTACAACTAGGTGAGTACACACACACACACACACACACACACGCAGGCTAGGCCCCTGACAGGATCTCCATGGATCCTGAAAGAGGCACCTGCAACATTGTGTGCGCTCCTTGCTATAGTCTTGAACTCCTCACTAGAAATGATGTAACTTCTCAACATTTGGTAAGTGGCAAATATACGCAAGGAAAGAGTAAGACAGGAGCCACTGAACTACAGACCTTGTGTGATAACAATTATTTCCTGTAAGATGGTAGAGAAACTGAATAAAAGGAGGCTCGTACAGCATTTATAACATAAACATTTAGTTTTTAAGTATCACCATAGATTCTGGAGAAAAAAATCCTGTTTCACTAACTTATTAAGAGTTCTCTGACAAGATGACAACAAAGAGAGGAATAAAACCTGGGCAGACTGCATTTTCATGGATATTGATAGTAAGCTTTTGACAATTCCTCACTAGCGACTACTGTGCAAACCTGGGAAACAAGCGGGTGCTTCAGGAAGGACACTAAAGTGGGTGAAGGAATTCCTTCCAGGAAGAAGAGGTAAAGAGTTATAGTACGAAGAGACCTACCAGACTATAGATAGGTAAGGAGTGCAGTGCCTAAAGTGTCGGTGCTAAAGGCCCATTCTGTTCCTAATATACGTACACGATCTAACGGAGGAAGTAAGCTCATGCTTACCGACGATGAAGATAAAGAGGAGACTCAGAACTGAGGAAGACTTCATTACAATACAAAAAGAACTAAATCCCAAGATAGTTTGAGAAATGGCTACTTGACTTTAACCCTGCATTTAACCCTGACAAATGCAGGCTTATTGTGATAGAAATTAGAGCAAGAAAACCTAAAATATAGCTCAGGATGAGGGGAAGGCAAGTTCCAACTTCTGAAAAAGAAGACTTAGACGTGGACATAACTCAAGATCTAACACCAGAGGCACACATCAGCAGAATAACGAAGGCAGCATATGCCATACTGCCAAACGCCCGGTTATCTTTCAAGAACATAAACAAAAGTCTCTTCCGAGCGCTGTATAGATCCTTTGTGAGACCAATAATCGAGTATGCTGCCCTAGCATGGAACCCTTACCTAAAGAACCAAATGAATAATTTGAATAGGTTCAAAAATATTCAACAAGGTTTGTTCCTGAGCTAAAGGAGGTGAGCTAAGTAGAACGACTGAGGACACTGGATCTCACGACGCCGGTAGAATTAATGCTCTCATAAGAGAACAACATATGAACTTGGATATAAGGATACGATAAAAGAAGTAAATTAGCAACTTTTTAACCAATCCAAATGAATCCTTCAAAGATGACCTAGAACCCACGACAATCTAGATTTCCATATATATGCAACAGGACACCATAGCTCCTGCTAGCCTACCCCTACATTGCTGACAGCTGTTCTTATCCTTAATTAATTATCGACATTAAACCCTAATACCAACAAACCTCTCAAGGCTCACCCTCTCCCCTCGTTCCCAGACAAACAACCATTAGTCTGCCGCACGTCTCGGTGTCTCAGAGCGTTGTCTTAATTTCGTGCGAACGGTCGAATAATTTACATTTCACTGCTAGCTTGAGTTTCGTATGACGAAGGCCTTTCAACAAATATTTTCTTTCAGCTTGTCTCAGTTACTTATCCTTGAGCTGGAAGTATGAGTACTTCCACATACTTCTAGTATGAACTTTCCTTCAGTAAAACTAAAGTTGTAATTTTCTTCCACAGAACTTCTGTTAATAATTTTCCGTCAGTAACTCTACTACTGCTAATTTTCCTTCGTTTGCACTCTGAAGGATTAAGAGCTTATTTCAGCATTTTTCCAACCGCCCCCCTACCTGTTGTTGACTAATGGATGACATCGTCGTTGTCTACTCGGACTGTTTGAATTCCTGAATGATGAATTCCTTCAAGGGATCTGTTGTATTCTTGTATGATGAAAGCCTTTAAGAGATCTTGTTGTATTTTGAATGATGAAAGCCTTCAAGAGATCCTGTTGTATCCTTGTATGATGAAAGCCTTTAAGAGATCCTGTTGAGAGTTGCGTCTTGGGATGTCCACACTAACCAGTTAAGGGATATTTTAGGAAGATCAAGAAGATGGGGATTTGAACCGTTTGCTGTGTTCCAGTCCTTCTTGGGATCTCTTCCGTGACACCAACAACAAATCAAGTCGGCTGAGAGAAAATGTTCATGGCAAGAACACTCTATTACTACTCTCCAGGAATCCAGGAAGTCCAGGAATAAATATAATAGCCATATAACCTCTAACAATAACCTATTTCCTCCTATTTTTGTTTTTATGTAAATGCAATTTACACACACGCAAAGACACATCTAACGGAGGGGGTAGCGAGAGCAGAATCAGAGTGAATTCCATTGTAGATGCAACAAAATTCAAAGAGGTTATTTGAACGAGGAACTGGAGCTTAACCACCTAACACACAAATAGGCAGGCAGAGCTAAGCAAGTGGAAACTTGACCTCACTATTAAGTAATATAAAATAACATGAAAAGCAAGGGCTTAGAGGCACTTAGAGGACTCGCTAAGAAACTGGTTCTCGAAGCCAGTAAACACAGAGTACACACACATGTTCTCATTTACACTCAAGTACACACACACATGTTCACATTTACACTCAAGTACACACACACATGTTCACATTTACACTCAAGTACACACAGACATTCGCCCTCATAGATACAAGCAGTGCTCAGATATGTTACAATGTGCACATAATCTCCACCATAAACACAAACTGTGAACACGTGTGTCACAATATACTCCCAGTCGTCACCATAAACCAGACCCAAGTCTAAGCACTGCTGTACCAACGCTCATTACATCCCACTACATAAACCTGCTCGGATCTTCCTCATCTTCCACTGGTTTATCAACCATTTACGTTCAAACCCCATAGATCTAATCAAATACAGATATTCACTGAATATTTCTTTCTTATCTGTATCTAAATATTAATATTATATCTAAATATTAAATTTGCAGTAAAGTTAGAAATATACGGCAGGAGTTTCTTCATTTTCTGGAATCGGCCGAAATCAGATTAAAATTCCCTACTGAAGTTGCAACAGCTATAAGCTGGCGGCAATAAAATGATCTGAGAAATCCATTTAGGACCGAGCTTGGGATTAAAATTCCTGGGAAAGGGATTAAGATTCCTGAGAGTTTAAGATTCCAAGAGAGAGAGAAGCGGGAGTACTAGTGTGGGATACCTGTTTCCTTCTTCACTGCCTGACGTGCCATAAGGAGTGGGAGAGGAGATTGTGTGGTGTGTTTGTGTTTGTTTGTGCGTGTATTTGTCTGTTTGTGTGAATTTGTCTGTGTTTGTGTGAGTTTATTCGTGCGTGTATTCGTCTGAGTGTGTTTGTGTGCGCATGTTCAATCAGAAATTAGCGATTTCGTGAGATTAGAGTCATTCCGGTACTCAGATCACTCGGTAATGACAAAGTTTAAATGCCTACCATTTTTCAGTATAATACCAGTTCATCGTTATAATAGTTTGTTATCATACCAGTTTTATGTTATACCAGCTTGGGTGTGGTTGGACAGGTTACAACTGGTGATGATCTGGTTGGGTACAGTGATAAAGGTATTATGACAGACACCTTAAAGTGTCTTTGAACTAAATTTCTGAATATTTGAAAGAATTTTCGTGCGTCTTTGATAGAACGTTTGTGTATCTTTGATAGAACGTTTGTATATCTTTCATAGAACTTTTATTTATCTTTGATTAAACCTTTTTGTATCTTTGATTAAACCTTTTTGTATCTTTGATAGAACCTTTTTGCATCTCTGATGAAACCTTATTGTTTGTGTATCTGGTGTATACATCGTTCTCAATATATACACGTCTGGTGTATATATTGAGAACGTTGAGAACGTACATGGATCTTCATATGTGCCCACCTAGACATTTAAAGGACATAGACGACATTCGCCACTATCCAGTCGTTCAGACTGGTATCAGGAGAGTTCTTCATGAGCAAGTTGGTGGCAGCATTACTCCTGTAGCATACGATGAGTTTAATCTTCTGTTGACTGTTGGTAATGTTCACGCTCATGTTGATTATTTTTTTCGGGACTAGCAGATTGGTAAGGAACGTGGGGTGTGAGTGAGAAAGGTAGATTTAAATACAACTCCTCGTAGTATTGGCTAATACGCCTGCTAAGGTGTTCCTTAATTCTTATGTCCTTATGTTCTTTTTAATTAATTCTATTTTGAGAAGCAATGTTTCCGTTTCGTAAAATCTAAGCAACTGCTTGTTTCCATCTCAATCCATTAATAGGATAAAATTATGAAGAAAACATATATATTGAAGCAATGCAATAGGAGTGGATTCCTTTCTCTAGTTTATAAAAACGCACTTCCCACTAATTATATGTTTTACCTTGAATATGAACGAATAAAACCTTTCGAATTCCATTTGAACACCACACAATACCAAAAATTATTTCACCTTTATTAAAACAGAAACATCGCCTTTCCTCTCACTGTATGAGCTACTGTTCGCCCTCTCTCACGCCGTCAACAAAGTCATTCCATCTCAGACACAACGTGTAAAGGATCCGTCCATCCCTCCCATATCCCAAATACGATGGTCGGGCCCACAAAGGACGAGAGACAAACGCTCCCAAGGGTATCGTAAGTCGGCCTTAGACGCTGGGAAATATTGGCCACATTTCTCTTCTTTATGACGGATGCTGGGCACGTTCCGGCCAGCTCAGGGCTTCGGTTTGGCTTGCTGCTGGCGGTGGTGGTGATGGTGGTGGTGGTGCTTGTGGTGGTGGTGATGGTGATGGTGGTGGTGGTGTTGCTTGTGGTGGTGGTGGTGGTGGTGATGGTGGTGATGGTGTTGTTGTTGTTGCTGGTGGTGATGGGGGTGCTGGTGGTGGTGGTGTTGCTGCAGGTGGTGGTGGTGATGCTGGAGGTGGTGGTGGTGGTGTTGATAGTGGTAGTGTTGCTGGTGGTTTTGGTGTTTCTGGAGGTGGTGGGGCTAGTGGTGGTGGTTGTACAGGTGCTGCCGGTGGCTGTTGTGTTGCTGCTGCTGTTCCAGTGCTGCCGCTGCTGCTGTTGCTACGGCCAATTACGTTTTTATTCATCTTCTTTTATTTACTACTTGTTCTACAGTGGCATAGGTGCAGCAGTTGCTGCTGTTGACATGTGCATGTCTTTATTGCCATGGGCATGTTTTTATTTTTATTGTTTTTATTGGTGTAACTGCTTCTGCTTCCTCTCGTGCTATCTCCCCTTATTCTTCTCTCATTCCCCTTCTCTTTCTGCTTCTTCTTCTTCTTCCTCCTCCTCCTTCTCCTTCTCCTTCTCCTCCTTCTCCTTCTCCTCCTTCTCCTTCTCCTCTTGCTGCTGTTTCATCTATTGTTGTTGTTTCAAATTTACGTAGTTGCTTTACCTAGTGTTTCTGTAGCTACTCTGATATGTATTTTAGCTGCTTTCCTTTTGTCAAAATGTTATTAGTATTTGTTGCTTTTCAAGTGCAGCTTAAATTAGTGCTGCCATTGAGGTTGCTTTATTAGGAGTTGCTGCTGCTTTATCAAGTGTTGCCACTGCTTTACTAAGTGTTGCTGCTGCTGCTATATCAAGGGTTACTCCTGCCTCCCCAGGTCTTTCTACAGCATTGTCAAGGGTTGCTGCTTCTATATCAGGAGTTGTTGTTGCTTTATATAGTGTTGGTGGTGTTCATCCCACTGCGGTTGATCCTACAGCTGCTGAAGCAGGGATCGAAGCCTCTCCAGACGCACACACACACACACACACACTTAAATTCAGGTTGAAATTCTCACTCTGATTATCAGTGAAGCTGCAATCCTATTTACTGAGAAAATCCGATTGGGGTTTGTATCCAGGGGATATATCCATGGGATATTACGAAAGGGATATAACCAGGGGGATATAACTAGAGAATATGGGTAATTCAGCCATTATCCGGCTGACTTCAACGAGGCCCGTCTTTGTCTGCTACTGTCTCGTTCCCATGTCCCCAACGCCAGCATCCGGTAGGAATGTGATCCGCAAGGAGCCTGGTGGGAAATGTGTCGTCTAATGCTTTTTCAATTCTTCTTGTCTGACAGCTCGAGCTTTAGGATGTGATAAGCCTTGAATTTGGTCTCTTTTCAGCTTCATCTCTCCTCTCTCTCTCTCTCTCTCTCTCTCTCCTCTCTCCTCTCTCTCTCTCCTCTCTCTCTCTCTCTCTCTCTCCTCTCTCTCTCTCTCTCTCTCTCAGCGTAGATACCCCAGAGTGCATTACACTGATTGAAATACACATTTAAGGCAAATCTATTACTATATGGCTGCCCGTGAGTGATGGAGAGGGGGGGAGATAAGTCTTGTCACGTGATATTTATAATTTGTCTATTTTTGGTTTATTTCAAGAACGACCAAATTATTAATTTAATTTAATGTTAATTACCGATGTTAACGTATGTATTAGTGTAATTAATGATACCGTTTGATCTGTATCGTGATATTTTCTCCAAAGGGGTGAAATAAATTACGCACTGATAGGAAACGTTTAGGTAATTGTTGAAGTTCTTTTGAAGTAAATATGTACACTAGTTTTATACCAATAATATTAAATGTCGTTCTTTGAGATAATATTAGTTTTGCCACAAGTGGAGAAACGAATTTTTAATTATTTTGGTAAGCGAATGCAACAGTGTCTAGATTTTGTAGTGTAATTAAAAATTATTATTTTTTAAAAGACTTGGGATATTTAATGTTGTTACGAGGTTATTAATGTTGTCATAACGTTATTAACGTTGTCAGGACGTTACTAACGTTGTCAAGACTTTACTAACGTTGTCAGGACGTTACTAACATTGTTACAACATCAGTAAAGTTTCCACGACGTTAGTAACGTTGTTACAATCTATTAACGTGCCATGACTTTATTAGCGTTGCAACAATGAAAAAACTTTTTGTTGCATTATGGTTTACTGGGCAGCTTGATGCCTCAGGCATTGAGGTCTAAGGTTGTTCAACATCATGCCCCAATGGTGCCTCATGCCGGGTCACTGTTTCCCTTTGATGCCCAGTTCCCCCATATTAAAATGGGGGGTATTGTGGGGGATGTGAACTGGGGGAATCGGGGATCGAGAGAAGCAATAATCCAGAGGCTGCACACACAAGATTAGTCCAGTGTGTTGAGTCATGGTGCCATCACTGAGAATTACCTTGGCACCCGTTGTGTGTCGGTCCCCCGGAATGAGTGTGTGTGGTTTAGTGACTGGCCCTGCGTGTGTAGTGGTGCCATGTATGTGTTATTATATATATATATAGATATATATATATATATATATATAATATTATATATATATATATTTATATATATATATATATAATATATACGGTTGTAATCGTCTCCCAACCATTTCTGTCTTTCCTCGGTATCGAACCTGGGATTCCCGATTGTGAATTTAAAACGAAGTCAACTGCGCTACACAGTTGAGATCATTGTACACATTTGAAACATGGTACACAAAGTGGTGCTTGGGGTAGGAACGGCCAAGTGGTGCACTAATTACCTGCTGGAATGTTTACTATCGAACCCATTCTCCTGTATATATGATAGTGATAGTAGTTATAGTACCTTTGGTCAAACGCACAAAAATGTACTGTTGTGCTGATTATGGTAGGACTTTGCACTGGTAACTTTGGTACTGTGAAATGGTAATTGTTGCTGTGAACTAGTAATTGTTACTGTGAACTGGTAATTGTTTCTGTGTACTAGAACTGTGGGACTGTGTAATGATAACTGTGAAACTGTGTACCTGGACACTGAATGATTGTGTTCTGGTAAATGGTGTTGAATTCTGGTTGCTGTGTTACAGGGTACTGGTAACTGTGTAACTTTGCTTTTCACATTGTGATTGTACTGGTAACTGTGTGTCTGGGTAAGTAATACTATGTACTCTCTCTCTCTCTCTCTCTCTCTCTCTCTCTCTCTCTCTCTCTCTCTCTCTCTCTCTCTCTCTCTCTCTCTCTCTCTCTCTCTTTCTCACTTACATTAATTAACCTGCAATTAAGTTCAATTATGTCTGTACCTGTCTGAAAACGTACCTATTTATTATTTTAATAAAGAATAAAATAACCCTTAGTATGCGTGGTAACTTATGAATATCATACTTGAAAACTCCATTATTCAACTCCAAACAAGCACACGCGATTTCTGTCTTCCCATTCTTCATGTATCCCAGGGCGGACGGGATCCAATCCTCCTTAATGGCATCAGTGTGGTAATGAAGAGCTCATCAGGTGCAGAGATCCTCGACCAGCAGGGGGTTCAACACCCCCTAGCTGCGTCATTATGGAGCTTCTCCTGCTCCCATAGAGGCCACGAGAGCTCCCTGGGATTAACTCAGGTTAAAGGGAGGGGAAGGGTTGAGATAATGTCAGCGAGACCTATGGGATTTAAGGGGGGAAAGGGCTCTATAATAAGTTGATGGGGTTTTAATAGGTAGCCCCATCCCGACAGAAAAGGGAAATGATTTGTTTCAATGGCAATAAGAGATCGGGAATCAGGTGAGGATGGGCATTGAGTTTGAGGCCCATCATTGTTAGTAAGGTTAGTCATTGTTAGTGAGTCTGGGCATTGTTAGTGAGAGTGGGCATTATTAGTAAGGTAACGGGGCATTGTTAGAACAATTACTTTGTCAGGGAGAGAGGCGCATTAGGAAGACGGGTACAACCTAATGAAATAGAGGAATTTACCTGATTTAGTGACATTTCATAAGGAGCAAATACAGGATTTAATCAACTTAGAGGGTTCTATATGGGTATTGGGTATTGGATATGTTCAGGAACAAATGAACACAGTAACGGTGGATTATTTTGGAGAGTTGGTTAGTAAAGTATATTCAGGAGATCCAGTCGCTTTAACCCGTCCTTTCACCTAATTCGTCGCATTTGTTACGGAATTAGCTAATTTGCTTAAAATGCGCTGTTTTAGTCAAAATTAGAGCATTAGTTTCTGTAGATTAGGTGGATTGTTCGGGTTTGTACATTTCTTGGAGGCTAAAACATTGTATATTTTTACGGAGTGGCAAAGAGAGAGAACGAGCTCAACATCTCGTGTCTCTGGTCATGTCTCGAGATTCCACACCTGAGGTACAGTTTTCTTGCCAAATTACAGGTGAGGTTTTCCCAAATTGGATTTCTCATCATTCTGTTTTTATGCTATATGTTTTGTCTGTTCAAACTTTAAAAATCTATTTAATAACATACAGTAAGTCACACTAACGTGGATTAAAATTAAGACACACTTAGTCTCTTTTTCCTTTATCTTCTGCTGTTACCTCTTTTTATGGCTATTTCACCTCTTTCTCATCTGGGGGTGTATGTGGGATAAGGCTGCTCCCACATACACCCCCAGATAGGTCCCAGACAGACCCCGAAACTCGTTCCGCGCGCCCAGGGGGAAGTTTCTGCCTGGCTGAATAAGGTTCAATTCCTCTCTCAAGAGACTCACTATTTTCCTACATTGTCGTAAGACTAAAGCCTTAGGCGCATCACAAGGAAAAAGAGAAATGGCTGTTAACCTGGACTGTAACCGCCACGAATACATGAATCCTATGAAAAAAAATTTACTTTACGTGTTCGAACTTCAACATACAGAAAAAATTTACTTATTTTATACCTGATTGTTTGAAGAAAATTGCTTGCAGTGTGAAAGTAAATATTTATTTTTGTCTATGTTGCCGATAGCAACACGTGAAGTTGATTGGTTTAAATGAGAATACAGCAGCTGTTCATCGGGTTCAATGGTCGGTTTTTCTTTTCTGTTCATTCATTCCGTCTTTTAATTTTGTATATAAACTGTGAATCAACCCTCCCTACCCTTCTTATTTCTTCAGTAATCGTGAGCAAAACCTCTGATCTATGATACTAATATTTTGGGACTTTTATGTTGATATTTTTTACTCTGTTGTGTTATATCGACGACGTGTTGTTGTATTTACCTACTTGAATAATACATATGTATGATTTGCACTTAACTAGTTCTTTAATACATATGTATGATTTGCACTTAACTAATTCTTTAATACATATGTTTGCTTTGTACATGTCCAGTTGGTAATATATATATGTGAGATCTGTAATCACTCAGTTGTAACATACATACATATATACATGTGTTTTGTACACACCTAGTTATAAAACACATATGTGATTTGTACTCATCTAGTTGTATAATACATAAGAATGAATTTGCGTTTTTACAAGATAAAATGTATTATCTCTATATGTAGATGATTATACAATTCTATATTCTTTTATGATACTATATTCAATCTTCACCTGATGTTTTCCTAATCCTGCTCCGCCTCTTCTTTCTTCTAAGTCTGCTCCGCCTCTTCTTTCTTCTAATCCTGTTCCATCTCTTCCTTCTTCTAAACCTGCTCCACCTCTTCCTTCTTCCCTCTCACGTTCATCTGCTCCTCCCACCAATCATCAATAATATTGCAATTACTTGTTGACTTTAACACAAAAGAGTAAAAAAAAAAATATTCGTGAAGGTCATCGTGTTTGTGTATGTTTGTGTGTGTGTGTTTACTATTTCTTGATGTAAAACAAACTTTTCGACACACCGACACACTTTGTAGTAATCTGGTCACACTGTTCCTCTTTCTTCCAGTACTGCTGGTGTCTACTCTATTTAGTGTTCGTCTTGTCCTCTCCATTACATTTGGGAAACTGGCCGCACACTAAATTACAGTAGTTCGACCACTGTACGGTCCCCCATTAGATACACAGATTTTCTAGTTTCTCAAACTTTCATTACCATGTGTGTGTGTGAGTGTGTGTGTACTCACCTAGTTCTGCTTGCATGGGTTGAGCTTTGGTTCTTTGGTCTCGCCTCTCAACCGTCAATCAACAGGTGTACAGACTCCTGAGGCTACTGGGCTCTGTCATACCTACATTTGAAACTTTGTATGGAGTCAGCTTCCACCACATCACTGTCTAATGCATTCCACCTGTTAACTACTCTGACACTGAAAAAGTTCTTCCTAACGTCCCTGTGGCTCATTTGGGTACTCAGTCTCCACCTGTGTTCCCTTTTTCGCGTACCACCTATGTTAAAAAGTTTATCCTTATCTACCCCTTTCAATTCCTCTGAGAATTTGTAGATAGTGATCATGTCTCCCCTTACTATTCTGTTTTACAGTGTCGTGAGGTGCATCTCAAGCAGCCTTTTCTCGTAACTCATGCCTCTCAGTTCTGGGACTAGCCTAGTGGCATACCTCTGAACTTTTTCTAGTGTTTTTCTTTTTTTTTTTCTTTAAAGAAAAAGAAATGTTTTTCTTTTTTTTCTAGTGTATGTGTGTGCGCGCGTGTGTGTGTGCGTGTTTGCGCGCGTGTGTGTGCGTGTGTTTGTGCGCGTGTGCCATCCTTCCTTGTCAACACGTACCCACGATATATTGAAGTTTCTCAATTGAAGAGTTGGCTGGGAATTATATGAGGGTTTTCATGCAAAATTATCACGTGGGAATACTCGTGGCGTGTTACTTAATGCTCAAAAATTAGTAGTTACTTTAAACACTGTGTGTTTATTTTGTGAGTGTGTGATAGAAAGATAGTGAGAGAGAGTAGAGTGTATGTGTGTAGAATGTAGAACAAAGGAAAGTAGGAAATGGAGTAAATGAAAAAATACAGGAAATAAAATAGAAAACTATCAAAACACAGGAGCTAATCTTTGAAACAGAGAGATGTATTAGAATATCGGATATCTGGCTGGCTCTTGCTTNCGTGTCATTGACATTGGTCCTATTTGCCTACTCGGAAGAATAGGGGGGAATAGGAAATCAATGATAGATTACAGCCCAGCTCCCCGGAGTACAAGACTCCGCTTAACACTAAAAGTAGCCTACCAGCCTTCATAGGTCTCTCCCACGAGAGAACCCACTCAGGAGAGAATAGGTGGAAGGTCTCTTGCTTACCCATCTTTATCCCCATTCTCTCATTTCTATATACTTTGTGCTTCATTATTCCTTTTTATTCTTCACTTTCTCCTATTCACAACGCTTGTTCTCTGCTCCACTGCTGACCTACACTTCCCTCTTATACTTCTGATTTGTTTCAACTTTCTAACTGACCAGTAACTTTCTATTTACTAATGGCTTTCTCATCTTCCTTCATTCTTATAAATCTCGCCAGCATATCAGGATCTTTCAACCTTCCCCTCAGCTCCACTCCTCTATCTCCCTGCCACAGCCTCCATATTCCCCAGCCACACCCTCATCTCCCCTGCCAGACCCTCCGTCTCCCTGCCACACCCTCCATCTCCCCCTGCCATATTGTCCCCTTTCTTTCTCATTTCCCAGGCCAAGCTTACCACCAGCTAATATAACTTTCTTGGCATGTAATCAATCTCGTTTTTCCTCTGTTTATTTCCTGTTCGCATTTTCCAATCTTACCTTGATTAATCCAGCGATCTTGATCCATTATTCATCCTGCTTCTTGTCTCTCTCTTCTAATCTTAGCTTCTCTCGGCAATGGCTTCTTTCATATTGTTTTTCCTACATTTAAGTATCGGGTACTAATTAGTTTTTCTTTCATGGATATAAATCTTTATTTGATTTAATTATTTATATGATTATATATGATATGAATATAGTGATTTGTGAATTAAACAAGCCTTAAGAAATTGAGCTTTTGGCTGCATCAACCAATGTTGGCGTCATTTTGGTTGAGATTTTAGCTACAGGCATCGATACAGTATATGTCCATTTTGGCCGTCTACCTTATTTTAATTTTGTCTTATTTAGGCAAGCTGATACGAATTTTGTGCGGAGTGATATAGCCAATAGATTCCTATACTGAGGATGTGTGACCTGTATCTTCCAATATCTCTGTAGCAACCAACTGATAGGTACAGTACAGTCCCTCTACAGTGTGTTAGAGAGGACTCTAAGTTACCAAAATATTCAATGCTTACAACTGTTTTTTATAGTTCCTAGTCGTAGGCTAGGTGCTGACATCTACACTTGCTTCACGTGTTCCCTCCCTGCCTACTCTGTAAAGGAATTTTCAGAATTTAGGAGCGATTATATATTGGGATATATTGTGTACGAGAAAATTATATTTCAATGAGGTAGCATAGCCAGCTTCAGACATTTATCTATATAGCATAGATAAATTAATCGCTGTCTTCGTTATGCTGAAGAGACAGACAGACAGATATTTTAATTATTATAATCAGATAGACAGTAAGTAAGGAAAGAAGACAAAGACAGAAAGAAATATAAATAGACAATCAAACACGCAGACAAAGATACAGGCATGCAGAAAGACTAACAAACAGGCAGACAGTCATAAACAACACAGCATGTGCTTGCAAGCATGTTGATAGCAACATCGTCACTCTCACCAGTACATTGCAACTCTCCAGATAAGGCCCCGGGCTGCTGTTGTTACTGCTATCTCAGTTGCCTGTGCTCCAGATTCTGTTTCACGTAATTAAAGACGTTGTTGTTGCAGCAGCTGGTGGCGATGTTAAATTGGTTTCGCTTCTAAAGTTGAAGCTGTCACTGTCAAAGTTAGCGGAGTAAATTATTAATCACTATTTGCAGGTTGTTTGTCATGCAGTTGAATATCAATTTTAAGATGGGTTTTGCTGCCGGTCTGTCAACTAAAACAATAGATGATTGAGACTTTGAACTTTAGTTTATTCGCTTCAGCTCTCCCTCTCCCTGTCTCTGTCTCTGTCTCTGTCTGTCTCTCTCTGTCTCTCTCTGTCTGTCTGTCTCTCTCTCTCTCTCTCTCTCTCTCTCTCTCTCTCTCTTCTCTCTCTGTCTGTCTGTCTGTCTGTCTGTCTGTCTGTCTGTCTGTCTCTGTCTGTCTGTCTGTCTCTCTCTCTCTCTCTCTCTCTCTCTCTGTCTGTCTGTCTGTCTGCCTGCCTGTCTGTCTGTCTGTCTGTCTGTCTGTCTCTCTCTCTCTCTCTCTCTCTCTCTCTCTCTCTCCCCTCTCCCTCTCCCCCTAATCTTAGTCAGCACACATCAGAATAACAAACGAATTTACCACAACAGGACGACTCATTGTAATATTTTTCATTATATGAGCAAAGTTAGCAAATTCGAGAACACTTTGTGTCGTTTATCTCAGTTTTTGGTGGTTTATGAGACGTATCACTGACTCACAACGAAATGCCTTCGTTGCGAACAGCTATTTACCAATAAACACATATCACGTGCGCGCGTTTTAAATGTTGTTATGTTTTCGAATATAGCAGGACAAAATAGAACATGAAACAATAGATATACTCTGGAAAAGTTTAGCTTCAGAAAAGACCTGGGTAAACAATGGATTAATTGCTTTTTAGAATTCATATACCAGACATAGACGTTGGATTACTGGATATTTTTCCAGCGAGGTCTGTTGCTTCGTATGATCCAATTGCTCCAGCAGTTTATATGGTCTTATGGTCCTCTGTTATTCGAGTCTTCACTTTAGGACGCCCTGTGACGGTTCAGACCTCTCAGGGGTTGCATGCCTAATAGAAAGGCATACAGATTTGGTTTCGGAAATTCAGAGGGATACAATCACTTTCTGAAGAAAGTGATTGGACTTTCTGAGGTAATAATTTTTCCTGCTTCTTTTCTCATAGCTCGACTTTTGCAAATTCAAGAGTGATCGCATTTTTCTTGTCGTTATGGATCCAGAGAGTGCAGGAATCAAAAGTGTATATACCGCTTTGTCTTTACCGCGGGAAGAACTGCTTTGGAGAAAAGCAGTTCATCCCGCGGTAAGCTTCTTGCTCTGCTGGTCCTCATAAAAAAATGCTGTGTTTTAAGTGCAATAAATCGGTCCACTGCACGCCGGAAGGACATTATCGGACATATTGCAGCAGGTGCAATAATGAATGAGTTGCTGCAGAGTATGAAGATGTTTATTGTGGAGATTTTAACTGTGAAGAGTCTAACAAACCCCATCTTAAGCTAATTCATCTTAACCTAATAGTGTACACGGTTCTAACAATCAGAAAACTAGCTTTTCTGGTGTAGAGGGATACAAAGACAGAGTAATACAGAGGAGTACAGAGACAGGTACAGGCACAAGGGGAACATAGAGAGGCTACATAACAGGATACAGAGACCATGGAGACATGAGAGTTAAACAGCGCGGAAGATTAGAGTGAGGGGGAAGGGGAAACAAGCGAGAGAATTAAGAGATTAAAAAAGGCTTCTGAAACATGAGTGTTGATGAGGAGGTACAGGGAAAGTCTGCATTGACAGGGATGAGAGCCAGAACTGACAGGGATTAGAGTCAGGGCTGACAGGCATGAGAGAGAGTCAGGACTGCCAGGTCCTGACTCTTGGACCTGATAAAATAGGTGGAAGAGAAGGGGAAATACAAATTTAAAAAACATGGACAAAAATAAAGGGCAATATAGCAGACTTCCTGCAGGACCCTAAAGAGAACAGTGAGAAGAATACAACGCGATGAGAACTGGCTTCTGCAACAGAGACAATGTTAGAAGGGAGAGAGGAAAAGAGAAAAAATGACAGGGGCTCTTGAATGACAACTTACCCGGGTGAATGTGATGGAGACAGAGTATTCGAATACAAGGGTGATAGTTATTGGAGGGACATTGTGGAGGAGACAGAAAATTCGAATACCAGGATGATAGTTATTTCCTGGAAGAAAGACATTTTTTTCGAACGACAGAAGATTCGAATGATAGAGTAATAGTTCTTGCTGAACGAAGAGTGTGAAGAGGAGAGGAGATACGGGCGACAGAATAATAGGTGATTCAGATTATTGGCACTTGATAAAAATGGATAAAAGGTACGAGTGTAAGAGCATGTTGCGACACGTGCCTGACCTACAGTGTGAGAGGTAGAGAACAAGAGACAGTGCCTGAGAGACAGAAAACAAGAGAGACAGAGTGTGTGTGGGAGGTAGAGAACAAGAAACAGTGCCTGAGAGACAGAAAACAAGAGAGACAGAGTGTGTGTGGGAGATAGAGAACAAGAGACAGTCCGTGGGAGATAGAGAACAAGGGAGACAGAACGAAGGAAGCAGAAATAAAAGAAAAAGATATAGAAACATCAGTATAATCTAAGTTTCCCAATAAATAAAAGTGAACATCAATGCAATCAAGCGCAAAGTTCCGAAGCCTAACGTCACAATTCCGACATACAAAAACGATGTTAACGAGGTCGTTTACGTCTCATGAATCTTGATTCTCGGGTTTAACGATATTAAACTCAGAAGCTTATCTGAAAATCTTATTTGCAATGTGACATACAAATAAAATCGCAAAAGATCTTGTATGTATAGAGAACAATTTATTACAAGAAATTAAATAAAAATAGAAATATAAAATAAAAGGTGTGAATAAAACTAGCTCCACTGGCAAACATACGGCTCAGAAAAATACGAATGCTCAATAGATAAGGAAAAAATGACTGTGTATTCAGAGTTTGTTAGCATTTGAGCGTGGGTAAACATTTATGCTTTTTGATATTGTTGATGCAGAATGCCAGATAGGAAGGAGGGTTGAGTGCTTCACGGTGGGTTAATGATGGGTTGATCTTCCTATCACTGTGGGTTGATGATCTTATCACGGTGGGTTGATGATGAGTTGATCTTCCTATCACGGTGGGTTGTCTTTCTTTTGATGATAGGTTAAAAGAGGAAAGATTTTTATTTAATTTGCTTTATTTTCTTTTTGGAGACCACGAATCCCCACGAATGAATACGTTTATCGTTCAGAATGTTTGGTAATATGTTTATTGTTTGTGATGTGTGTGTGATATATATTAATAATATATATATATATATATATATATATATATATATATATATATATATATATATATATATATATATATATATATAGTATATATTATTAATATTGTTACACATGGACAACTACCCCGAACTGATTAAAATTGCTCAGTACTTATCGTAATTACCGACCTTTAACAGTAACTGTCCAGTACTGATCATATATGTCCAACTCGGATGGTTATTGTCCTGTTTGAGCCTAATTGTTTCACCCTGGCCGGATATATTCCGCTCTCACCATAATTATAAAATGTATTCAGAGAAAACTCAGATCCCATTACTAAAGAAGTGATTTCGCTAACTGAAGACACAGTTAACTACTGGAAACTCATTCAGGGGCTCTCGTTACTTGAAGACACATGGTAGTAACTCATTCAAGCTCTCGTTACTAGACGACACATACTGGTAACTCATTCAGGGGCTCTCGTTACTAGACGACACATACTGGTAACTCATTCAGGGGCTCTCGTTACTAGACGACACATACTGGTAACTCATTCAGTGGCTCTCGTTACTAGACGACACATACTGGTAACTCATTCAGGGGCTCTCGTTACTAAACGACACATACTGGTAACTCATTCAGGGTTCTCGTTACTAGACAACACATACTGGTAACTCATCAACGGATCTCATTAAGACACTCGTACATCTAGAAAACCTCCTTATCTAACGAACAATTACCATTATTTCTCATCGTAAAGCTTGTCGTTTAATTATAAAATAAATAAGATTTCACGTTTGTACGTTAAATGCCTTGCAACAACAATGGTTTGGACTCGAACTCAAAGATAAGACCGTCGTTACTCGGAGATTTACGTTACTCGTTACCCTCATATTACAACATGAAGAAAAATTCATTTAACGTAGCTTTAAATGGACAACACGGAAGCCATTAGGAGCTTAATACAATTGAGAGAGAGGGGAGAAGCAGGTACGTTCTGGAAGATGAAGAGGTGAAGGGAGAGGGGAAAGAAAGAGGGGGAATGAGAAAGAGAAGGAGAGTAATGCATGAAGGAGAGTCAGGGGGCACGAAACTATGGTGGATGAAACGAGGATTATAAAGATGTGTTGGTGGGGAGGAAGGGGAGAGAATGAGGGAGAGGAAGCAGAGAGAGAGAAAGTGAGGGAGAGGAAAGGGGAGAGACTGAGGGGTGGGAGGAGACTACTACCTTCCATCAATACAATTTAAACTCCTTTGGGACTCCTACAGTAGTCCTTCCCTTCCTTCATAGCTTCTTGGATCAATTGTCTTAGCGTTACAATAAGAAGAAACCAATACAGCAAGGCCCGGCGTTTTGAACGATCACAGTGAAGATTGTCGACTGAGTAGAAGGAGGCAGCGTGACTAACTCTGATTATTGCCCTGCAGAGTTATAAGTATTTTCCTGTGGCTGTCAGACTTTCCCCCACCAATACCGCATGAGCGTAGACCCGAGGTAAATTCAGGAAAGAAAGCTGTCAGTATGACTATGGCACCTGATAGGACATGACAAATAGGACACATGATTGGATAGGATGTGATAGGACACATTGGATATGACTTGAGGTATGAAGACCGAGGGAAGGAATGGTGTTCAACAATTTAAACCATCACGGATCGATGGTCCAAATTGTTCGACCTTTGGAACAGGAGGTTATTATTTTTATGGACCATCTCATGTCGCTTTGAACTTCATAAACTGTTTAATGAAAACAGAAAAAGACTCCCATGATTTAGGAAAGATGTACAGGTTTCGTAAATGGTCACTTAAGTTGTTGGTGTATCCTGGCCCTGACGAGCATAAAACACTGCAAATGTGAATGTTAGTTGTTTCCATGTGATAATTAATATTTTGTTCATCTAAGCTAATACTGAATTAGAGTTCAATATTCTGCACTACAGCTAAGAAAGTTTTATTACAGATCTAATCATTTTTATTGCGTCATTAGGTAACAAATTTATTAAATAACTTAAAATCTTTATTAACTGACATTCATAGAGATCTTTAATTTATATTTTTTAGTTTTTAGCTTTTTAATCATATATTTAAGACTATTATGTTATTGGTGAATGTTATTGTCCTTGATATCTTATTCAATATTATGTTATTCATTATTGTTTTGTTATTCATAATTATTATCTTAGTCATTAATGAACCTCTGTTTCATGCACTGGCAAGTAAAAGATACTTCATGAGAGTAGGACAAA
>WNGS01052365.1:7055284-7076258 GCA_020271785.1 Procambarus virginalis
TTACGTGTTTCGAAAATAGAATACCTTGAGAACACGCTGAAGAGCAGGGAAGACACAGAAGCAGAGGTCTTCCTACCTGAGGCTTCACTACATAAAGGGTTACCGCCTTTGATGAAGCTCTTATCCGGTGTTTTTCCTCCCTCCCCACAACGCTCCCCCTTCCCCACCAACGTCCCTCCTCCCCCCCCCACAACAGTCCTCCTCCCCCCCACAACGGTCCTCCACTCTCCCACAGCAGTGAGGGAAGGGCACTCATCCCCTCACAGCTCGGCTCGTCCTGGTGAGCACCCCACGCACCACTGGTCGTAACGGGAGAGGAAACCTGTTTATTCCAGCTACGAACAAAGAGTTTGATAATGTCTAGGAAGACTCTCTGACCAACCTCATTCCTGGAAGCGGTGGCTGGATGCCTAGTCTGGCGGTGGGGGGTGTGGGTGTACGTGGTATTGGGGGTGGAGGATGGGGGTGTACGTGGTATTGGGGGTGGAGGATGGGGGTGTACGTGGTGTTGGGGGATGGGGGTGTACGTGATGTTGGGGTGGGGGAGTGGTGGTGTTCATAGTGTAGGTGGAGGGGGTGGTGCTGGTGTACATAGGGAAGGTAAAGGGAGAATATTTATGTACATGGTGTAGGTGGCAGCGATGGCAACAGAGCAGTTTGTTGTGAGTGTTGAGTAATATTCAAGTAAATGAGAAAAGACTTGTTGCATGAGAATGCACGAAGCAAGGCCTTGCAACATAGCTACATGATGCCCCTCGTCGACATCTATTTGCTCAGTACTCATGGGTGTGCAACCGTAAAAAAGTAACTATTTTACCCAAACAAAAACGTAAAATATGCAACTGTTTTGCCTAACTAGAAACTTAGAATTCATCAACCATCATAACCTATCGAGGTCGTTGTAAATAAAACGTCAATGACATAGTGCGTTAATATTTACTAGCACGTCGCATTTTTAACGTAGTGTTCTATTCCGTAAAAAAAACGCAACGTATTTTATGAGAGAACAGGTTGCCAGAACACTTCCCATTACGCTATATTTTGTAACTCAATTTCCAATTAAATAACAAAATCATAAATTAATCGCATTACAATAATTAACGATAAGCTAATTAATATTCAAACATATATCGATAATGGCCTTAACAAAGTGCAAATTCGCGTGTTTGTGACTAATTAAAATTTTGGCAGAATTTACATGAGCTTCGTAAATAAAATGTAAACTGTGAGGCTGTAAATTAGTACTCATGCTCGCTATAAACAATGCAGGAGATATATGCATAAAACAGATATTAAAGTCTCCTACAAATTGTATTTGTTTTATGTCGCCCTGCGTAGGTTTCAAGGAGAGGATTGGTGGTGTCTATTCCTGGATGATGAGGGCTAGGGCCTGGAAAGTTGCAGTGGGTTTGGTAATGTTTATCCCTGGATGTTGAGGGATAAGAGCTGGAAGGTTACATGGGTTGTAGTAGTGTTTATCCTTGGATGTTGATGGCGTGAAAGTCGAAGGTTTCAGGGGGAATTGCAGTGTCAATACCTTGACTATAAATTGTAGTTGACAGCAGAAAACGACTATTCAAGGCATTTTCATGCTGGTCCCTAAATACAATTGGGTGCGTAGAGTCCAAAAATATTGAAGCAACTTTCCCAAACCTATCCTCTCTACGCCATTATATATTCACTCATTCTTAATTTGTATTTCATAACAACTGGGAATTGTTAAGAAATGCAACTTAAGAATGAGTGAAATATATAATGGTGTAGCAGGTCTACAGGATATAATAAAACAACTAATCACCAGAGAAAGCAGGAAGATCCAAAGCTGGATATCTGGATTTAGGAAGTAAATACTGCTATATGGGTATGGCTTTCTGATTAGAATTCTAAGTCGTATTGAAGTCGCAAGTTTGTTGTTTTCACTGTGTGTGTGTTTTGGGTTATTTTGTTTCGGGATAGGCTTAGAAGCTGTTAGTACTCACCTAGTTGTACTTGTGGGGGTTGAGCTCTAGCTCTTTGGTACCACCAATCAACTGGTGTACAGGTTCCTGAGCCTACTGGGCTCTATCAAATCTACATTTGAAACTGTGTATGGAGTCAGCCTCCACCACATTACCATTTAATGCATTAGTGTATAATACCGAGTGTTAGAACTTTCATAATTACATGGTGTGATTAGTTTATATGAGTTTTCCTTCAAATTGTCTCATGGTACTATTGTGATGTAAATTTTCCCAATATCTGTCTCAGCGCTCTAATGATAAACACGTTTTATTTTTGTTTTTTCAAATGAATTTCGCCTTTCAAATTGTAAGTTAAATTTTACTCCATTTATGCTGTAAAAGAAGTTTTATTTAGAATGTTGTTCGCCTGTTCAGTCCAGCCATTATCGAAAGTTTTCAAGAACAAAAATATTCTAATGCTGATTCCCTTCCCCTGGACTTGAACTCCGGTCTTCTCAACATCAACGCCAGTGTTCTTGACGCTAACACTGCACCCTTTCCACCCCTCCTCAATTCTCTCTTTCTGTTTCACTCTCCGTCTCTCATTCTCCCCGCCCTTTTTATTTTCCCTTTCTTCATTTTTTTCCTCTTCTTCACAAGGGCCGTGATGAAAGGCAGTGTGGGCGCTGTGTAAACTGTGTTGGCCGCGCCCCACAGAGTCCATACGGGAACAACAACCACATTCTCCATGATCTTGCCACCAACACCTTCACAACCACCAGCACTCCCACAACCACCAATACTCCCACAACCACCAACACTCTCCCATGGCGGACCACACATCGTCTGTGGACCATTGCAGCGCCGTTCCATAACTTATCTGAGGAACATTTGTACATAACTTCAGCGCCCTCTAGGGTCCTAACAATAAACCACAAATTACATTCATTTATGAAATGTTAAAAAACTCTAATGTATTATGCATTTTTATGGAATTTGGCAGAGCTGTTGTGTATTGTATCATACATGATTTTATGACCTATTTCTAAACCTTCATTGCTGTTTATATTTTAGTTTGGGTTTGCATACTTAGCAGTTGCTACTCTTTTTCAGTCGTGGGTAATACTCCCGCTTCCCACTAGAATATGGGGGATGACGGGGGCCCATGGACACTTGTCAGATTCCGGATAAGGAGAACGTCTGTTTGCAAGCATATGCAACATACCTAAACACCGTAAGTGCTGAGATATTCCAACAGTTCAAAATCCAGTTGGAAAATGTCCTCATAAATAATGAAAGGGGGCACATTTGACAATCCATTGGCATCCTGTCACTTTCGAGGTCACAAGAAGAAAGTGACTTTTCGGGTAAGTTCATTTAAATGGCACCCCAAAAGGGCTCAAGAGGCACCTCGCCTTCTTGCTCTGATTACTCTTTCTTACGTGGAAGATTTAGAGTGATCCATTACATATGACACTACGCCTGGACAGTGTCCGGAACTATAGAATTCTTGCGGGTTTATCAGTAAGCTCTTGTAATGACCCTCCAGAGGTTGACCGAGGGTCATTTGAGGCTACGGGATAGTTAGCGCACTGTTTCACTTGCTATTTCTGACTTGTATATTAATTATTATACATTTCAGTGCGTTTCTTTCAGTTAATCGCTGCCAATTGTTGCATATATCACTGCTTTTATCAGCTGTATCTCTCCTTATCTGTCTAACAACAGTTGAGTCAAACAGCAAAATGCCAGAGAAATCTCGTTTCCCACCTATCTTCTACAGTCACTTTGTAATTATATAAATTATTTAAAGTGTCATTACCATACCAAATTCTGAATTGTAGTGGTTAGCCTAATCGGCTCACAATTGATTGGTCCTAGGTTCGATTCCCGGGCAAGGCGAGGCATTTGCGTAAGTTTCCTTAAATGCGGTGCCTCGGTTCACCTCACAGTAAATACCTGAGAGTTAGTCGACTGTTGTGGGCCGCATCATGGAGTTATGGCTTATCGTTGGGAAGTTGTAATTCACAAGCTTGACCCATTTTCCTTCCCCAGGTGATGGGAAACCGTTGTATATAGAGGATCAATTAGTAAGAACGAATTCTCTCAAATACAAAAAAAGAATAAGCTGAAATCAACGAAAAAGACAACACAAAGAAGACGATAAATAAAACTTTCGCAGTAAATGCTCATTATCACTGAGGTGGACGACAAAAGTTTGTAAACAAACGTAATTACAAAAGTAAATAAAAGTAATTAAAAGAGCCACCTGGTCGTTCTCTATGTCTCAACTCTAGGATGTGACTTGGTAACTTTCTTCAGACAGAGCCACTGCTAAGCACCACCACAGAAATGGGACTTGACTCTAACTTAAAGTGCTCCTCGAACGACGCACCGCCAATGAGGCGGACTTTATACTGCTCCTCGAAATGTCCAAGATCAGCTCATCACTTACAGCGATGGAAACATCACGTAAGAACAGCCGTGAGGTCTCCGCTGCAGAACCAACTTTAATAACAAATAACAAAATCAATTATTTAAAATCGTTGATTTAAAAAAAATAAACAGAAATGATTTTAAACTGATTCTGCAGAATCAAAAAGTATGCAGAATCAACTTTAAATCAAATCCGACGGATTATAGTCGTCAGTAAACCATTATGGCAGTGAAACACACCATTTGTAAAGTAAATGTAAAGGCCACTACTACAGTGGTAAACTGTTAATGAAGTATAGGAGGCCAGCTGTAAACCTAAAGAAAGATGAATGACCAGATATAAAATTTTTGAAGAAGAAAAGTAAATGAATTGTTTCATATACTTTAAAAGCTGATATAAACAGCTTCAATAAACAAGTCACTGGTTTAAAACTGTATATAACTTTATATTATAACTCCTACCTAAATATCCAAGGATCAATAAATTTAGAACTAAAACATACAGCAATGGACAGAAGGATGTTATCTAGGCTGTGTCGACTGAAGGATGTCATGACTGAGGGATGCATGGTCGCTGCTTCTCCTTCGTTTCGGTAAACATATAGTTCCCAAGTGCGATGAGTCACAATACCGTGGCTAAAGTATGTTGACCAGACCACACACTAGAAGGTGAAGGGACGACGACGTTTCTGTCCGTCCTGGACCATTCTCAAGTCGATTGAGAATGGTCCATCAATCGACTGGAGAATGGTCCAGGACGGACCAAAACGTCGTCGTCCCTTCACCTTCTAGTGTGTGGTCTGGTCAACATATAGTTCCCAATATGAGAACTCTCTTTGCAGCATCTGCAACAGTGTCCACCACCAATAGCTGCAGCAGCATCTTCCGCCAGCAGCTGCAGTATGATCCACCACCAGAAGATTCAATATCGTTCACCTGCTGCAGCATCCACCACCACCTGATGGACACTGTCCCCACCACCACCAACAAACAGATATTTCAGTTGTTTATGTCGTCAAAGACCTTAATTATTAATTAATAATTGATAAATAATATCAATGACAATTCCTTAAGGATGAGAAGTGATTTGATTTATGATTTGCCATTTGTGGAAAATAGGATTTCGAGGATCCAATTTTCTCTCTTGGGAATTTTACCATCACAGACCTGAAGAATGTCAGATTGGACAGATGGTTTCATTTGACCTGGAATCTCCGGACACCTGGAAACCTCATCTAAAGGTTTATGGCCTCTCGTCCCAGCCTCACAGTCCTGGAAACACAGGAACTGGAATTATCGGGAAGAAACAATTCGCAACAATCTATACCTTCTCGACGGTTTATATATATATGGGACACTTGGTACTGGTTCTGCTTCTTTTAATTCCGATGTTATGTGATAGCCGTTGGACACTTAATTCTAATCTACAGGTCCTTTGGTTGGTGACAAGAATACAATTGACCCTTAATGGTTTCACAAGGTGTTTATCTTGAGTCCTGTCAATCTCTGAAAGGTTATAAAACACGCCACAAAACCATATATATTTTAGTCCTGAACATTGCCCAGGTCTAAACTTTTGATAGTATATCCACCGAGATGCGAGATACTCTTGACGGTATATGTCCTGGTCCTGAAAGCAGGGACGCATACAATGACAGACATCATACTGATGAACGACTGTAGGACAGTTCATAGATATATAAATACCTAGATCATTAGAATGATGGAGATATACATCTGCGATGACCTGAGCTTGCAAAACGCTGAAATAATATCCACTTCATCCACAGCTTATAGGTCAGTTTNAAGACAAAGAGATGAGCCACATAAAGATTCAGTGTTGAACAAGCATTGTCGGGATGTAAAGTTCTTGAATATATGAGTTTGGAAAAAATACAAGCAAAGATATTCAATAAATGAGTATGGCCAATATTGTAAAGCTCTTGGAAATATGAGCATAGACAAAAATGTCAAAGCTCTTGAATATATTAACATGAAAAAATAGAAAAAATCTTGGATATATGAGCTTGAAAAAAAAGCAAACGCAATGGAAAAGTAGGAGAAGGAGTAGAAGAGTGGGGAGCCAATATGTAAGAGTCTAGCAATAAAGAAGAGTGGAACAAAGCTACCAAGAAACGACTGAGAAATCTACTTGAAACTCGTGCACGAATTTCAAGAAGTTTTCACGGATGAGCCAGAATGAGAGGATTGAAGGACAGGGCGGTCGCAGTGGACACGGAACGTGGAGAGAACACAGAGGCTGAAGGACATGGAGACTGCAGTGGAAAGCAGGGAGGTTGTAAAGCAGGACACAGAGAAGCTAGAGTACATTACACAGACGCCTGAGTGAACTCGAAAGCCAGCGTGACCACGGCCGTCTTAGTGGAAGCCACGGAGTACTAGACAAGGAGGCCAGAGTGAAGGACACAGACACTTCAGAACAAGACACAACAACTGGAGTGAAGTTTATCCATTCCATCTTTATACTAATATCTCTACCTGTTCTGTCACCACAAATACCATCGCCCAAACAATCTTACTCTATCTCTCTGACAATCCTCTTCCATTCAGAATAGATCTCTAACCCTGTCCATAGAGGACAGAAGAAATATATATATATATATATATATATATATATATATATATATATATATATATATATATATATATATATATATATATAAATATATATATATTATATATATATTTTATAATATATATATATATATATATATATATATATATATATATATATATATATATATATATATATATATATATATATATATATATATATATTTAATTAATTAAAATTTATTAAAAATGTGACAGTGTCAGACCACGGAGGAAAATTGAAACAGGAATTTTCTTAAGTGCTCCTCCATTAGCTCCACAATCACCACCATTATCATCATCACCATCATCATCGTCAACCCTATTATCATCACCATCCTTACTATCATCACAGTTCTCAGTATCATCACCACCATCAACCCCTCCCCTCATGATCATCACCATCATCACTACCTTCATCACTCTCACATAAATAAGAACCTTGTCTGACGCATTAATTAAAACCAAAACAATTACATGTGAACATTAAGCTGTCAGATTAACGAAGATATTTACCGAGCGTTTTGGTCGGGATATAACGAGCTCGTAAAACATTTCGTTCGAGCATAAATGAATGAAATAATAAATCTTTTAAACTTACCAAACCATTTTTTAGTTGTGGTCTCTTGTGGCGATAATCACATGAATCTTTTCTTCTGCTTATTTGTTCAGTGGTTTGTTGTGGGTGTGGCTGAGGGTGTGGCTGAGGGTGTGGCTGTGAATGACTGTGTGTGTGTGTGTGTGTGTGTGGCTCAAGCGATGTGTAAGTTTGAAATGTCTAAGGCCAGGAAAGTATTCATTTATGTAAACATATATTTACGTTGGTGATAATGTTTGTGTGTGAGATGCCTAACTGTCACCTGCCTTAACCATTCCCAGACCCGGTATCGTTCCATTAGAAATAGATCCAAATAAAATTTATGAGGAAATAACAATAAATGAGAATATGTTCGTTATCCCAACGTATTAGCAGTGTGATTCCTTCCCGAGTTTTGGGCAAGGAACTCAGCAGTCATACTATAGAATTGATCCTATGAAGTATGATCATCCATTCATTCTCATCCATTCTCTGTCTCTCTGTTTCTGTCTTTGTCTCTTTTTTGTCTGTCTCTCTGTCTCTCTTTCTGTCGCTCTCTTTGATTACGTTGGTACTGCCAAATACCCACGGTGTTGCTAAGTTGGCGGAGGCCACATCTTCACTCCGCACTATCTTCAATACCATAACAGTCTAAACTGTTGTTGTTGTTGTTAAAGATTTAGCTACTCAGGGCGAAGTGTCCATGTAGCACGGGCTATGGTGAGCCCCCGTAATCGGGGGCTCACAAGGTGTAGTCTAAACTACACCTTGTCTTCATTTATACATGGACGAGTATAGAATCTTTTACATTAAAATGCTGAATGTGAATATGTTTACATATTAGGTAATCTTGTATATCCTATGTTTATTTGTTCGTCCACATGTGGACGAACTGCTTAGCCATGTGTTTCCTCAAGCCGTTTCGTCTGCGTTCCACCTGCTTTCTGCAGCAGCTGCGTCTATTTTGCCACATGTCTCCTGTAGTGTCTGCGTCTGCCTACTTTACTCTCTCCATCGACACCTGCTTCTGCCAGCCACGTTTTCCGTAACGGCTGCGTCTGCTTGCACCGTGCCTTTGGCAATAGCTGCGTGTGCCTGCCTGCACCTGTCTGCTGCAACACCAGCGTCTGCCTATCAAGGTGTGGCCTGCAGCAGCTGCGCCTGCCTGCAGCGTGTGTGTACCCGGAAGGAGCGACAAAGTTTGACAATATCGGAGCTCAGATAGCCAGCAACTTTATCAACAATTCAGGGAATGTTATTAGTGAGGGCTCAAAGTGACGTTTCTGAAAAGGAGAATGAATGGCAAGTTGACGTGACTTAATGGAACTGATACTATCATGGGTCATCTCGCTGATTGTTGTGATGATGCTGGTATGAATCATCTTACTGATTGTTGTATTGATGCTGGTATGGATCATCTTACTGATTGTTGTATTGATGTTGGTATGGATCATCTTACTGATTGTTGTGTTGATGCTGGTATGAATCATCTTACTGATTGTTGTATTGAAGCTGGTATGGATCATCATGCTGATTGTTGCATTGATGCTGGTATGAATCATCTTACTGATTGTTATATTGATGCTGGTATGAATCCTCTTACTGATTGTTATATTGATGCTGGTATGAATCATCTTACTGATTGTTGTATTGATGTTGCTATGGATCATCTTACTGATTGTTGTATTGATGCTGGTATGAATCATCTTACTGATTGTTGTATTGATGTTGGTATGGATCATCATGCTGATTCTTGTATTGATCCTGTCATGAGTCGTTTTACTTACTGTTGTGCTGATGCTGTCATGGTACATCTTGCTTTCAGTGGTACTGATGCTGTTACCTCGAGTTGAGCAAAAAGACAAATGCTGACTTGATGTTGATTTTTCATTACGATTACGGCCTATCGATCCTTTTGACAAAAGAATTTCAAACAAGAGGTATCAGAAATGTTGCCATAGGGATAATTGGCTTTAGATGACCAAGAGTTCATAATCTTTCTGATCCTTCGATGTCATCTCTCTCTTATTATTGTAAAGCAACATTAATCAAGCTTAGAATTGTTCACCCACCAATAGGGAACGTGAGCTGAGTTTGACAGTGGTGAAATAGGTCTATTGGTGCTGTCACGAACCATCTTGCTGACTGTTCTAATGATAGTAAATCATCTTGCTGACTTTCGTAGCTCAAATGTCCAGAATATCAAAATTTCTCATGTTTTCCTAAATAGAAAAATACACTTCTTCTTTGTCACTTAAACACATATCTAGGCACAAATAACACATCTGTTCTTGGTGTCTAGGTGAATTCTTGGTAAATTCTGAGGCAAAGCTTGATGACTTCTGATCCACAATGATAGGAAAGAGCCGACATTGAAGGATCAAAAGCCCAAAGAACACAACTAAATTACCATGCAAATTACATTTAAATAAATGTTTTCAGGTTTTCTTGAATTTTGATTCTTTTCTCATTCCAAAGTAATTTACCAGACTATATTAACAAATATAGCAGTCCCTTTGGCGAAGTGGTAACACACTAGCCTGGCGTTTTGCGAGAGCTTTGACCTGGGTACATGAATGTAACAACTCTTGAATATATAAAAAATAATATATATATATATATATATATATATATATATATATATATATATATATATATATATATATATATATATATATATATATATATATATATATTGTAGACATTAAGTCACAAAACTCTGCGTGAAAAGACTTTATAATGGTCCTGGACGAATCGAAACGTCGTCAATTGATAATGGTCCTGGATGGGCCGAAACGTGGGCACTTTTTTAATTTTCAGATATGTGTAATGAACGTCTAGTGATATAATTGTTTCGTAAAGATTTCTAGATTTAGAAAACTTGATGTCTTGCCTTAACTTCGAATATCCTGCTAGAATATATATTCTTCCACAAGTTCCTTTACTGTCAGTGTTTTGAGGGGTGAGAGGTGAGCCGTGTGGAGCCTCGCTCGCAGTGTATTAAGTGAATTGGTTACATGTGACGTCGGCCCTGGGGAGTTCAAGGCATTTCTCCTGATAACAGTTACTTCCATCCCACAACATTTTATAAGTCCTGGAGGCATGAATTCCTATGTACGTTGTATCCTATTCTAGTGAAGGAACTCTCTTACTATATCTCAAGTTCTTAGAGAGACATACTAGATAACACGAGTAAGGTAACACAAACAAACAGGCAATATGTATATATATATATATATATATATATATATATATATATATATTATATATATATATATATATATATATATATATATATATATATATATATATATATATATATATATATATGTCTAACCAACGCTGGAAACAATCAACTGATCCCACGTCCATTATGTTACTCAGGAATATGCTCAATAAATCAACAACCCTGTTTCCAATTCAGCTGAATGTGTGTATGAAGACTTCGGCCTCTGTTACAATGTCTGAATCTGCTATAATATTTAGATTTCCCCATCTCTCTCTCTCTCTCTCTCTCTCTCTCTCTCTCATTTTCTCCGTTTCTGTGCCTGAACCTCTCTGTCTCGTCAAACATTCATTTTCCTGCTGATGTTCAGGTTTTACCTGCTGGAATGAGGGCCCGGTTTCTTCTGCTGGGGGTGCCGGTCTCTCCTGCTGGAGGGCCGGTCTTTCCTGCTGGAGGGCCCGGTCTCTCCTGCACTCAGTATCATGTTGACTTTGTGTCTCAGCGCCTGCCACGACTGCCCATAATGTTCACAGCTCATCGTCACCTTCCAGAGAGTTTCGTCACCCTACAGCAGGATCCACCAGCCCCTAACGCCTCGACATCTGCTGAAAGATGGTTGTAAACCACAGCTGGAACTGCAACACCGAGACAGCCCAGAAGAGAAGAAAACTGGAACAAATGAGGAGTAACTGAAGGAGATAATATGGAAGACAGCAAGTTGTGAAGGACTCGGTAATCCCCCACGAGGACTGGGAGACGCACCAGCCGCTCACAACAAGATGCCGCCACTCCTCCGTATGGACACCTTCACAGCCTCCCCACATCCCCAAAATCTTTGCCAAAGTGTCTTTTTTTCCGGGACTTTCTAAAGGACCAGAAAAATACAAAGAAAGCATCAATCCGATAAGGTATAGTTGTACAATGCCGAATGCTGGCTGGTCTTATCTATTGAAGGCTTATCCATTGGAGAAACTTCATAGAGATATTGATAGCATATTGTTAAACCATTTTTCCTTGCGGTTTAAGCGGGTTTAAAGTTCTCGTCAATGTGACGTTCATCACCTAGAACTTTATGTTACATTTTGCAGTTTAATGATTTTTTGGGGATCGAAATAAGTTGCATTGGGTTATAAAGCTAAAAAAGGCTTTTACATTCAGGGATTAATAAACAATCCTTTTGTACTAGAATAATCCCTTTGTAATAAGTCTATAGAGACGTTTTTTGTATTATTATTCTTTAACCGTATCTGGCATGAGGTGTTAGTTCTCGTAGGGTCTCGTAGTGCAGTTGGCTTCGTTCTTGACCTGAGCAAGACAGAAATGTTACGGTACGTTTCCTATCGCCTAATGCGTCTGTTCACCTGACGGTAAATAGGTACTCGGGAGTTAAACCCAACTGTTTTGAGAGTCGGATCCTGGGGAGGGGTCAGTTGAGTGACCTTTGAGGGACAGGCCTAAACTATATATATATATATATATATATATATATATATATATATATATATATATATATATATATATATATATATATATATATATATATATATATATATATATATATATATAGGCTTTCTGTCCCAGACAACTTACGGGCTATTCATGACCGTGCCACATCTTGGGGTGCCTTAATCTTCATCAATCAATCCCAGACAATAGGAATTTAGGGCAAAACAACTGATCCTATCTGCACTTAACATAGCCCTCTCTCTCGATAACCTCTCCGTAAAGAATGCAGTGGTTTTACTTAACGAGAAGCGTCAGAATCTTGGCAGCTCACCTAACCTACTGGAACCGATAATTATTAGACTCATGAAGCGTCAATATTGGGGTGATTTTAATTTCCATAAACTACCGCAATTTTTACGGTCGGGTCTATAGCGTGTAAAGAAATATAGCGTGTTCAGTATAAGGGGCAGGTTGTAGGATGGGGGATATAAGAACAGGACATATATGAAAAAGTGAGAGGATCAAGGACAAAAATTAATGATTATATATATTTTTTTATATATAGGGGTACCACCTCTGGTGCAAGTGTAAGGACCCATAGCCTCAGAGAAGAAAATAAAGAGTACCCAGAGAAAACCTTGTAGATCCTTACTGAACACTTTGATATTTTCTTCTCCTACCACCTACCCCCTATTCGTTTAGCATTTGCTTAGGTTTGATTTATAAAAACGCATTTTATTGCTACTAAAACCAATTGTCTCAAGAGCGTTATAAACCATGTTTATATCAGTGTTTTGCTGCTGCCGCTGAGTATATTTGATGTGATCGAACCATTGAACCATACATTTCAGCTCCTGTGTTCCAGCCGTATATAATACTCTCCAAATGATCCACTAATACTCCCTAGGCTCATATAAATCTCTGGAGATTCCGCCCCCGCTCGAGGATTACTCCTATCTGGCTGTTCACACGCACACAATAAATCTCTCGTTTGGAATTGGCGAACTGAGAATAAAAAAAGATGGGTAATTGAAGAATTAAACGAAAAGGTATATTAATGGAGTTTTGTGTGTTTCATTACGCTGGTCAACTTAATGACTTTAAGCTAGTTTGTAGTCAATTTCACTTACGCAGATATTAACTAATAGTTCTGAATATGGCTTATATGTGTTACTTTATTCTAAATTAGCAGTAAAATATGTACACAATTACCACAAAAATATATACTCAATTTACCACTAAAATATATACACAATTACCACTAAAATATGTACTCAATTTACCACTAAAATATATTCACAATTACAACTAAAGTATATACACAATTACCACTAAGATATGTTCAAATTATATTAGTGGAAATAATTTAGTCTTCAGGAGAAATGATAAAAAACAGTCTTTTTGGTTCCAAGTTGTTGCAGAAATCTTTTGCCAAAGTTAGAGAAAGTTTAAATGGAATAGTTTTTTGTTATGAATGCAACTGTATGTGTATGAATTTATTTCTTGTATTTTTTGGTGCGTGTGTGCCTGCGTGTTATTTGGTGAGCTTAAGTGTGAACTTACCTAAATTTGCCGGCGAGTATCTCTACGTGTCCACGCACCATGCTGCGTGGTGCCTAAAGTGTGTGCTAACCGAGAATTGCGTTGTAATAGTTATGTTCTTGAGGTTATCTTGAGGCAATGGAAGGGTTATCTTGAGAGGTTCTCTTGAGATGGTTTCAGGGCTTAACGTCCCCGCGGCTCGGTCCTCGACCAGGCCTCCTTTTTGTTACACACCCCCAGGAAGCAGCCCGTAGCAGTTGTCTAACTCACAGGTACCTATTTACTGCTAGGTAACAGGGGCATCAGGGTGAAAGAAACATTGTCCATTTATCTCCGCTTCCACCGGGGATCGAACTCGGAACCTCAGCACTACGAATCCAACGCGCTATCCACTCAGCTGTCAGGCGCCATGATGGGAGAATGTAACAAATGTTTCAATTAGCAAATAACTAGTCAAAGACTAGTCGTTACTGGAAGAAGCTCGTCATGTTACCTCATCCTGGGAGAATTATCTCATATATGTACGTTCTACGATCTAACCAGGAAATATAATATTATATTTGTTATGCTAACATGTTTGACAACTGAAGGAAATTTGGTAGCGTTATGTAGGACTGTAATTAAGAGCAGGAAGAGAGAGAACGTTGATGGAATGCTTGTAAGTTAAATTCGATTAATGTGTGGTTGTATTATTTCGCTCGATCCCGGCAACAGTTCACATGGCAACATGACATGTAGTTCCTGATTATGTGTTTAAGTAATTGGCGCATTTTGATACGTATGATATCTAAGAAGGACCAACTTGTAAAATTTACGACAACGTAAATGTCATAGTCAGAATGTGACTCTCGTAACACCGTAATTGTCCAATGCAAGACATTCATAACTGTAATTCTGGTGGTCTCTGGAGGTAACGAGGTTCCTCCGCGGCAGATAGTAGCAGTTACGTTACGGCTTCGGTGGGCGATGGTTGAGTTAATAACCTCTCCTCAAATTTGTGTAAGTCACTCCTATTGTTTTATCTAGTAATCCCCCTATTATTTTTATAATAATAATAGGGTACACCGTAAACAATTTGTGTTATGATATTTGGTCTTAGACTCAGTAATCATATAAGAAAATACCTGTCTCCTGTAGGTACTTTGGTACGTTCAAGGTCATTATTTATGTCATATATTTTAAGTGTTCAATTAAGTTATCAAGGTGTTTTATTGAGCTATATATTTTAATAGGAAACTTCATGGGCTAATACTGCAGAAATTAAGTCCAAAAAAGGGTAGATCCATGCCCCCTAATAAAAAAAGCATTATAATCCGTCAAAGTCTTTTGGTTGATAAAATGATCGATCGTTAGACCTTTATTTATAAAGGCCAAACGTAGATAAAATCTGTTGAGGTGGGGATCCATCACGAGTCACCTACCACACTAGCACCGTCGTTAGAGTAACAACAATTCAACGGTAAACTGATCAACTAGCTAAATTAGCAATGCTATTATTGAGGAACAGAACGACGGGACATCAATAGAAACTGGAAATACGAACGAGTCAGAGATATCAGGAGAAACCTCTATAATTTGAGTCATAAATAAATGGAACTGAATGAAAGAAAAGTTGTCGAGGCCAATTCGATACATAGTTTTAAATGTAAATATGATAAAAAAATCGAGTAAAGAACTCCCAATATTGAACTACTGATGGTCAAAAGGCAGGGCTTGTGAGCAGAAGCTGAACCCCGCCAACACAGCTAGGCGAGTACACACACACACACACACACACACGCACAATGAAATCCTTTATACTCCAAAACGACCACCTCAGAAAATATATAAATTATTTGTAACATTATGTCCTTCACTCCAAACAAACACTAATACAGAAAAGACGACCATTAACAATGCTTGACGATCCTTGATTTGAGAATGAGTCACTGAAGTGGATAATCCTGGGAATTATGGCTTTCTTGGAAGACTGCCACTATGACCCCAGGAAGTAGGTGGGGAGGAAGGAAGAGACGAGGGAAGAGGATGTGTAAGAGAGTGCCAGAGGAGGAAGAAGGTTGAGGTGGTGGTGGAAAGAGATGGATAGGGAGAGAAGGTAAGTCTGAAGGAGGTAGAGAGATAGAGACGGAAGGAGACAGTGTGAGAAGAGAAAGGAGAGAGAAAGAAACGAGGAAAGGGTGTCGAAGAAGGGGTGGAGAGGAAAGGGGAAGAGAGGGAAAGGAGGGGAGAGAGAGGGACTGAAGGAGGAAAGGAGAGGTAGGCAAAGATACAACACAACAGGGTGATAACACAAACTAGAGGAAAAAGCCACCATTCACATCATGAAGAGCAAGTTTGCGTACCTGAAAGCAGGTTGGTGTTAAATGCTCCAGGTACAACAGCCACGAGGCGGACATCTTGCTCAGCCTATACATAATTAGGTGTGCAGAACAAGGTATGAACAATGACGTTAATGTCTGACATAAAGAGTTGTACTTCGTGACAGGAGCTATCGTTAGATGTCCTAGTGTTGATGTACTTCTCAATAGACTACAAAGAGGTCAATGTTCCGGATCACAATGGACTACGTCTTTAGTTCATAACTATAAAGCCGGATTAATATTTTGTACGTTCCTGGGTTACATGTATTAATGGCGCCCCCAAGTAAATGGTTTCAGAATGAAAACAAAATAAAAAAATATTTATTTTATTATCTCATAACTAGCAATAATCAAAATGCAAACATTTGCTTTACGTAATTTCTTGGAAAGAAATTTCTAAAAAACATCTGTAAATTGTAAGTTGCTGAGAAAATCGATTACATTTGCCATGAGAGCAAGTCTTCAGCTGTCCTTCTACCAGTATCGATCTGTGTACATTCTTCAGCTGTTCCATCTTGGAGAAACAATTATCTCGAGTCGCATTAGTTATCATTAAACACAAGTAAATCCGTAGTGCTATTTCAACATTAGGGAATGAAGAAGTTAATCCATTGTTTACTACAAGGGTGTAGAAGCTTGTAATGGTTCTTGCTTGTTCCTGAATTCATCAAACTACCCAATATGGGCTTTCGGGGCTACAACCCCTAAAGCCCGTGCCTCAATCCGGCCTTAACACTGTGGATTCCAGGCTCGATCCCCCGAGTGAGACAAACGGTTGAGAAACGTTTCCTTTCATCTGCCGCCAGTGTTTACCTAGCAGTAAATAAGTACCAGGGAGCTAGGCAACTGTTGCAGGTTGCATCTTGGGGGAAATTCGTCAGAAGTTAACCTGGGGAGATCTCCATAAGTTAAACATGCGTCCAAGTCGCCAGCCAGGAGGATGAATGAGAAACAATAAGGCGAACCCCGCCACGTAGGTGTTGAAATACAGGAGACCGATCTAGGCCAGAATGACTATATAACATTTACAAGGAAAATGAGGACAGGATAAGATAGTTGGGATAGGAGGAACGAACTGTACCTAACAACTTAGACCATCGAGGATCGAAATCGAACCTTTAGGAAGCTAAGCCGCTGCTGTTCCCGACTAACTCAAGTGTTTGGACAAACAAGGGAAGGTAAGGTAATTATCAGGGGAAAGCACTAAACCATTACGACTATAAAGCACTTGGAAGAGATATGACGATAAGGTTTTGGGATAAGACGGAGGGAAGGAACGGTACCCAACCCATTGGACGGTCGGGGATTGAACGCCGACCTGCAAGGAGCAATTAAGATCGTCGCTCTACCGTCCAGTGCAAGTGGTTGAGCTATAACCAACAAGACTATGGCCTCTACTCTGCTCAAATACAGCAGAGTTGTGAGATGTTCATCCTAGATGCCTAGAAAGTATCTCGACTATGAAACCATTGCCTGTTAATAGTCTATTTAGCTTTTCTCGCAAATCTGTGCAAACGACGTTCATCAGCGTTGATTTAACGTTGATCGTACGTTCATTTACGTTACCCAAACACATAAATCGGCTTTGTTGGCTTAGGAAAACCATTGAGAGTTAGAGCCAATATACCATCATAACTACCAGCGGGGAAGAGGAGAATGGTGACTGGGTGACCCCTTCTCACGCTCCTTCCTCCACCATCTCTATCCAACCTCTATCCCTCCATCCTGTCTCCCCCAACAGTTAACTACCCACCAACACCTTTCCCCAATTGTTAACAACCCCCCTCCATCACAACTCTCACAGTAACCTCACATGCAACCAAAACATTTTCGAAGTCCCATAATTATCTTATTGATATGTTTTCTCCCAAATTTCTACTTTCTTCATTTTTATAATTCTCTCTCTTCCCTTCTCACCTGCCCAGTTATCCTCCCTATCCCAGTTGACTTTATTTCATATATCTTCCTTCATTCTACCTATCTGTCTCCCACTTATTCTCTTTCTCTTTCTCCCACTTATTTCTAATATGCTCATCCATTCGCCATTACATATTTCCGTTATAGAAAACGGATTGATTCTCCACCCTTACAATGTGCCCATTATAGAAGGGTCACTCTTCTGGACCCCCTCCTTATCCCCTCTCCTTCTTCCCCTTAACCCCCCCCTCTGTCACCCCTTAGTTCCTCCCGACTCCCCTTTGGAGTCGGGAGGAACCCCACCGCAACCTAGTTCTATCTCCCAGCACCTTTTGGTTTACCTTTAGTCACCCTTAGAACCCATTATAGTTACCCCCTTGTCTCCCCTCCCTTTACCCCTCTCTCCTTCTCCCCCATCATCAGCGTTGTGGGGTGGGCGTGGCCCCTCAGTACGTCCTTAGCATTCGGCAAAGGGATATTCCCACATCTTCTCACTGATTGAAAACTAAGGGTAGAGTAATAGTTGAACCAGAGGGAAACACTGCCACGCACCTTGAGTGATCGAGGGGAAGGACTAGGAGGAGGAGGAGGGGCGGGCGGGGGAGCTGAAGGGGACGTAGAGTGGGCAGCTGAGAGGAGAGGGAAAATAGGTTGAGAGGGGAGAAGAGTTAGGAAAGGGGTTGAGAGGGTACGTAGTGGGGGGCCGTAATCTTTGATCTGGGGTGGGCGTGGTTTTATAGGTTTAATCAGCGGGTCCTTTCTTGGTCCGGGTTGCGACCATGGGATAATACGGTAGGGACCGGAGTTCGGATGGCGGGAATATGGAGAGAGGGACGGGGGCCGAGTGCGGATATGGGCCGAGTGCGGATATGGGCAGCGGTGCTTAGATTCGAGTGAAGTGTCTGTAGGGTAGCAGAGCTTCCCCTCTCATGCATTAGAGCTGGATAGAGGTGGAGAAGAGATGAGTATCTGTGTAAACCACAGCAGTCATCAATGCAGGAGAGAACATAGCTGAAGAACCGATAGATAGCGAAAGATGGCGTGAAGAAATCTGAACTAAAAACGAGGAAAGGAAGGATAAAATAGTAGAGAAAACGCGTGATATAAACGGGACAGAGAAACACTAATGGAAAGGAACAGAACAACAGAATTCTCTGCCAAGTGACATAGAACTTAAAAGAAAGGTAAAAAAGGCTAAAAAAATATATATACTGGGAGGGTGCAGAGGGACGCGACGACTAGGAGAGAGCGTGAGTGATGATGGGAAAGGGACATACGGACGAGGGGGAGAAGGACTTGAAGTGGAACGGGGGCGAGATGAAAAATTAATAAATGAGGAAAAGTCGTGAGGTCGAGGAATGAAAGGGAGAGTGTGAACGTTTGACGGAAGTGTCTGAGAGACAGATGAGGGAGAGGGGGGCAGGAGACAGATGGGAGAGAGCCATAAGAGAGAGAGAGAGAGAGAGAGACGAAGGGGGGGGGGGTGAGAGGCAGAGAAGAACAGAGAAGTTCGTTTTTGTGAGTGTTTTGTATGTACTCACCTAGTTGTACTTGCGGGGGTTGAGCTCTGGTTTCTTTGGTCCCGCCTCTCAACTGTCAATTAACTGATGTACGGATTCTTGAACCTACTGGGCCACACGGGAGACATCTCGTGTCACGCAGGGTCAGTCGCACCTCCACAGATCTACAGTATCATCTATGATACTGGTTAGGGCTCAAAGGGCCACCACTTACGGGCTCTTCATGCCCGTGCCACCTTTTGGGTGGCTTAATCTTATCAATCAATCAATCCTACTGGGCTCAATGTGTCAGTGTATGTGGTGAGCATTCGTGTGTTCATTGCGTGCGCAAAAGCGAGAGAGCGAGCTAACAAACTAGCTACCAGTTTAAGTGCAGTTTAACCATATTTTTGCCAGTACCACCAACAGGCCCCCTACGCTTTAGAGGGAAACTGTCTACCCATTAGCGGCTTAATAACGAAAGAGTAACTCCTGTTAGGCCGCTTAAATGCTGTAGGGCGCAGCGAATAAAAATCGGCATGCATTACACTCCCTGATGAACTTGCGATCCGCGCAAACGTTTATGGGAATCACATGGCCAACCGCTTTGATCTACGTTCGGCCATTCACTTGCAGGAGTTAAGCCGCTGGCTGTTTAGCAGACGGGAGTCACAATAAACGTGGTCTGAAATATGTTGACCAGACCACACACTAGAAAGTAAAGGGTCGGCGACGTTCGGTTCGTCCTGGACCATTCTCAAGTCGACAATCAGCTTGAGAATGGTCTAGGATGGACCGAAACGTCGTCGTCCCTTCACTTTCTAGTGTGTGCTGGTCAACCGCTGGCGTTTAATTTCTGAATCAGGTGTAAACACGCCACGAATATAAGGATAGAGAAACCTATATCAGTTTTTTTTTGGCCCATACAGACCCTACTTATAACCTATCCAATCCCAGCACGAATCATATAGAGAATTAAGGTTGGTACTGGACCCTGAGATGGTGGAGGAGTGAGGGGTGTAACGTGTTCCCTTTCAGGGGTTTGTCGTCGCCGGAGGCTGGAGAATAAACGTTTAACTCTTGATGGAAGTTGAAGGTTGTTAGAGGTCTGCATGAGACCTCGTGGAAGCACACAAAACGGGTTCACTTCATACTTTATAATTGGAAGTAAAAAGTGGTCCCGATGTTTAATGTCTTGCCCTTTCGTTCTGACTACGAAATTGATGCAATCGTCTGTAAGGTTTTCACTCAATCACACACACACACACACACACACACACACCACACACACACACCACACACACACACACACACACACACACACACACACACACACACACACACACTACACACACACACAACACACACACACACACACACACACACACACACACACACTACACACACGACACACACAC
>WNGS01052365.1:7087272-7101908 GCA_020271785.1 Procambarus virginalis
CAGAATGAGAGGAAAAAGTTAACAGAATCATCAAGCTGTTCTAAGCTAGGATCCCAGCGGTGAGTCTCAGCTGCCTCCTATTCGAGGCCCGCTAACACCAGCTGTTGTAGGGGTCTTCAGTTCTATAGTAGCGGTGTAAAGATCTATTGTGGGGAAACTCGAGTGAATACTTACACGGTAGACCCATCCAGGCTGAGATGTATGGAACATTACTGAACTGTTTCTGTGTTGCTGGTAATTGGTGATGTTAGTAAGGGAGACAGGGGTGAGGGTGGGGAGGAGGGAGGGTGCAAGGGTGTGTTGGTTGGTGATGTTGCATGTTGCGTTTGTTAGCGACGTGTGTTGTATGTTGAAAGTGTGTCGCTTGTTGATGAATAGAATAAGTGAAATGTTCCCTCATTAATGGTGGATGCTAAGGGTGATATGTTTGCTGGTTATGGATAGAAGCTGTGCGTATATTGTGCTGGTTAGTAGTAGGTGTTGTGGTTTGGCAGTGCACTGCTCAGTAATATGTGTAGTGTGGGTGTTGTGCTTACAGGGATATGTTGGGACAGTTCCAACCACACATAACCTACATTCAGTACCAACAGGAATGAGGTTTCTTGTCTGCTGTACACAAAGCACAAACAGTAGCCAACCAATACGAAATGGGCCTCGTAACAGTCAATTACGCGACTGGCCTCGAACGTGCTTCCCAGGCCACTCCAGACGCACGCATTACCCACACAATGTGCTTAGAAGATAACGAAACTTTACCACCTGAAGTTCCCCAAACTCTCAGCCCAACCACTTAGGGTGGACGGTAGAGCGACGGTCTCGCTTCATGCAGGTCGGCGTTCAATCCCCGACAGTCCAAGTTGTTGGGCTCCATTCCTTCCCACTCGACCCATCCCGAACCCTTATCCTGACCCCTTCCCAGTGCTATATAGTCGTAATGGCTTGGTGCTTTCCCCCTGACAATTCCCTCCCCAAACTCGCAAGGAATTTGTGCCCCGCACGCACACACACACACACACACACACACACACACACACACACACAAACTGGCGTACACAATAATATTCTCCACCAATAATATCACAAAAGCGTGATTTTCCTCAGAGATACTTCACGCTATTCATATTTCATTGCGAGTACACAATATAAAGTTTACCTGATCGAGCCTATATACAGGATGATTCTCGGGGTCACCAAAAAAACAAAAATCATACTTAAACACCCGCACACATGATCACTGCTCACTCTGTGATTACTCTGTGATCATTCTGACCAAAGAGCCAAAGCTCAACCCCGGCAAGCACAGGTGCGTACTGCTATTTCTAGTTAAATTTAATACATACGCGTGCGTAGTACAAATTTCCTCGGGATACGTAAATGAACGTAGCACAAATACGAATATAGCAAAAGCACGAATGTAACAGACGAACGCAGAACACATATAATTATAAAACAAGCCCAAACAAAACACGAATCGAACGTAATACGAACACTAATGTAAAACAGACAAAGCGTAGCACAAAATCCAACTGAAAACTAAAACAAACTCGAAACGAACGCAAACACGATCACGATACAAACACGAACGTCTCAAAAACACGAAATTATCACAAACCCAAAACAAAGTCAGGAATCTGATTCTCAAAAATGCCATTCCAACGTGCATTGATAATTTCATTCTAATTCAGTCAAGAAAATAAAGTTTCAATTAACATTTCAAAATTACATTCTGCACGTGATTTACCACTTTAGAAACTAGCAAAATAATAATGATGAAATATGTTATACCTAATAATATAAAATAGCCAAAGGCAAGTATATATTTTGGATAACAAAAAATAATGATATGAAGCTAATTTTAACTTTACTGAGTTCCCTAGTGATAGTGATTGGAATATTGATGAGTGACGGGCTGCCCCTGACCACAACACAGATGAGGGACGGGGAGGACAGGGCATGGAGGGGAGAAGGGGGCGAGGAGACGGACAGGGGGCCGAAAGATCCGTGAGAGAGGGAGACGGACAGGGGGCCGAAAGATCCGTGAGAGAGGGACGTGGGAGAGGAGAGGGGACGTGAGAGAGGAGAGGAGATGTGGGAGAGGAGAGGGGTTGTGGGACAGGAGAGGGACATGAGAGACGCTGGGGACGGGACGGGGGGGGGGGAGGGAGAGGATGGAGGAGAGACAGAAGGGAGGGAGAAGGATTGGAGAGGAAGCAGCTGGTCCGAGGCTCATCTCGTAATGGACCACCAATTATGCCAAAGTTTGTTAGCTGTTTGGTAATTGCACAGTGATTAAACGCGAGTGCATCCACGTGTGAGGAAGCCGAGGAGTATTGATCCCCACATCGTTAATACCGTATTTACAGCACCTGTCCATAGTGAAGGTCTTCACGGTAGGCCTAAAATTGTGCCTATGCACTGATACTTATCAATATGAAAATCAGAATTAGGAGAGAAAGTTTTATAGGGACATGCAGGAGTAGACGTGGTTTTAGAGGCATGTCAGACCATATCAGTCTGGCTTCATGCAGGTCGGCGTTCAATCCCCGACCGTCCAATTGGTTCGGCACCATTCCTTTCCCTCCTCGTCCCATCCCAAATCCTTATCCTGACCCCTTCCAAGTGCTATATAGTCGTAATGACTTGGAGCTTACCCCTGATAGTTAATTAATTGTCGAACCAGAAACGTGTACGAACCAAAGCAACCCACCTTCAGTAAACTGTTTGAAACGGATGAAAAGAATACATCGATATTACGATGTTTAAATTTTTTAGTTGCACGTCATATTTTGAGCGGTTTGGTCGATTTAATACAACAATTAGTTGAGAGAGGACAGGTCGTATGGGGTCACGACCTTGACCTCTTTTATATGGGAATATTTGGAGCCAATCAACGGCCTTGTTAGAGTGGTCATAATATGTAGACGATGAGTCACAATAATGTAGCTGAAGATATGATGACCAAACCACACGTCAGAAGATGAAGAGACGACGACGTTTCTGTCCATCCAGGACCATTATTAAGTCGTGTGTGAGGAAGAGAGGATTGATTGATTGATAAAGATTAAGCCACCCAAGAGGTGGCACGGGCATGAATAGCCCGTAAGTGGTACAATTTTTTTTCAGTAATTCTTTTCAGTATTCTGAGGTTGCATTTAATCATCAAGTAAGAGAGGAAGGAAGGGGCAAATAAATAAGGCAAGAGAGTAAGTGAGGAACAGGTACGAGTAAGGTAAGAGGTGAAAATAGGATGAAAGGTACAAATGAGGTAAGTGTAAGAATGGTCAGGAGAAGGAGGACATAACCATCATACCGTCTTCAACAACCATTATTACCTCAACCTTCAAGACTACAACTGCCTCTATCACCACCGACCACCAGACCTGCCTCCACCAAAAGTACTACCACCCCCATAACCACCACCACTACCACCACGCCACGAACCGGAAATAGAGCCACGGAGATAGCATCCAGGATTCCTTAGCCTCGAAATTCAACGCTGGCCAGATCCAGACGAAGGTGTTTGTGTGAGCCTACCTATAATAGCTTGATGGGAGTTGAGCTTCAGCTAATACGTTCTGATTTCCATGCAGTGAAGATTCGAGTATCTTTTCTGAATTCTGTGTTTTACACTGACTCCTGTTCACCGCAGTGTATGTAAAGCGGTAAGCACCACCGGCGGTACACAACACCGTCCCAGGAGAAACAAACATAATACCCACTCACCGAAGAACACACAGACAATAACAAGTGTGTTCTCCCGCAAAGAACATAACCATTAGTAGCAACCTAAGCCGTGTCCAATAGATCAGATACTATTAAAGAAAATCAACCCCTCGGCTCATAGCCTATACAAAGCTGCCTCTCTTATTAGCAAACTTTGTACACATCGTCCCTTCTTTATGGGGACTTTTGTCCTCCGACCTATAACTTAGAGAGGATAGGGAGGGAAGGGAACTTACGTCGAAGGCACAAAAGAAAAAGCTAAAAACTTGGAGCGCTTGACGCTAACTTAGTAAGAGGAAATAAAACTATATTCACCACGAACGCAAAAATGATTCAGTGATCAGAGTCTTAACTTGATTGCGATGCGATTGATCTAACCGGGAACAAAAACTGTGTACGCTGAGGATATGCAGCCTGGTGCAGTGCTTGGTGGCATTGCAGAAAGCGCTTGAAGGAATGACCATGGCGTGTCAGAGTGCAGACCGCCTTGCTTCTCCCATTATGTAAATAAGGAGCAATCTAAGAAAAGTGGGGCTGGGGTGCGCACTCCATCAAGTGCGCACTAGGACCGTGCGAGGGGTGCGCTAGGACCCCATGTACCGCCCAAGGAACTTAAGAATGAACTACAGAAGACCCCATATGTGAAGCATGCGAGACAGCTTCAGTTTATACTCATCCAAACACACCCATTCACCGGTCTAACCTTCGGGTCGCTCAACGGTAAAAGTGAGCCGAAGGCCGTACAACTTACGAATCTGGAGAAAGATTTTATTGATAGCAGCAACGGACGAAAGACAAAGGATGGACAGTATGTGGCCGGGGCAGCAAGGGAAGACGTCGTGGACAAGCAAGAGACGGGGATACAACGGGCAGCAATGAGAGACAGTGGTAGGCGAGCAGGACACAGCAGTTGACGATGGGGTACTGCAGCAGAAAATATAATTATGAGAGGTGTTAAAAATGACAGGAGATATGAGATACGGAAGGCATTAAAATAATTTAGGAGCTATGGAAAGGTAAGAGTGATTCCGGGAGGCGTAGTTGGCCATAGCAGACGGCATGGGAGGTGCAGAAGACCCTGGGAGACAGGGGTTGGAAGTGAAGGAGACCCTGGGTGTCAGCACGGCAGGGACTTGCCTCCCACCCGTTATGCCAGGTTCAACAAGTTTCAAGAGTTAGACCTCGAGTTAGACTCAATTCCAGACTTTCTTCGGTTTTAAAACTTGAGACAACGTTTAGCAAAGACTGAGAATGGTGAAGACGGGAGATAGAGAAAGGGGAGAGAACATAAATAGAATCATATTGACTGGTAGTGAATGGCTATTTAGGCAACGCAAATAAGCGAAGTGGATAGGAAGAGGAATGTGTAATAAATGTACGAACATTGGGATAAGTTTTGAGTGCATATGGATGTTTTAGAAAGAGGGAAAACAAAGTTTCGAATATAAAGTTGAGAGAGGCTGTGAAAGTGGTGAAGGGAAGTCTGGAGAGAGGGATTTTGGGTGGGAGATGAATCGAATGGGAATAGGATTGGATGGAGAAAGATGGTGGATAAGGGAGTTGGTGATGGAAAGGAACAGAGAAAGTTTGTAGAAGAAGAGAGTGTGTGGGGGGGAAGTGAAAGCAGTAAGTGGAATACGAAAAAAATAGATTGCAAAAATCCGAGTCTTACCTCTCTGCTTTCTGTCATGTCAGCTGTCTAACCTGTTTCCGTCCCGTCAATCAAACATTTTATAAAGCAATTTGATCCTCTGGTGCTCTCTCGTCTCCAGAGAGTACTTAAAACTTCTCGTCCATAAAAAAAAGAGATGTTCACGCACGGAACAGACACCATTCCCCTTCTTCGAAATGCTGCAGCTCTTACGTTGATCAGGTGTAGTCACAATGCCTTACAGTCACTATTCCCACAGTGTGATTGCCTGAGGTTGAGGTTTTTACTACCAATAAAGGATGTTGGTTTAGGGGACATATTCGTACCTCCTGTATGAGGCGACAGGGCAGCCACTATCTGTTCAGAGGACCAGAAGGGAAGCAGGTGTGACTTCTATGCTTGCCTGTATTTGCCTGTTTACAATATAGTTCAAGGCAACTATTCAATTTAATTTTAACTTAATAAAACTTTTGCAACATGCAACATTCGGGGTACTGATAAAATTCCCTTTCTAAAAGTAAAAAATATATACTAATTTATATAGTACATAAATAATTTACGAATATCAACCTATAGCCAACTATCGTACTAAAGTCCAAAGTACCAAAAGTATGTATAATCTAGATGTACCAAAAGTCCACATATTTTTGTTATATCCCTAGTAAACAAAAAGCAAACATCAGTCGGTAAAAAACACATTTGAAACAGCACTGTGTGGAAAAACATCCTTCGCGTCCCCAGAGACAAAGGAGTGGGAGAGGCTTGGCCTGTAGACCAATCTTCCCAAATTCCTTCCCACGAAAGGCACAACTCGACGCAGTATCTTGGGGCCTTGCCTCTACCCAGCCGAAGAAAACACAAGTAGTCTTGTATGTCGGTGAGGGATGTGAGGAAAATAATGAGAAACAGAAGAGAATGGAGGAGGTGAAAGGTGATAGTAAATGACAAAGTATTGAATGAGAAAGGGATAATAAGTGCTGGAGAGTAAACGTGGCTACTGAAAAGAGTATTACAATGAGAAATATCATTGGCAATGGAGGAAGAATGACTTGGGACGTGAAGAATGAATGAGGTATGATTGAAGAGAGACACGGGGTAATGAATGAAATGCCACGGAGCAATAAAAGAATTTTCATGTCGCTCTTCAAGGCACCTCAGTATGATATTGAAGTATGAATGAATACAGACGTATACTGTATAATGAATAAAATGACGAGAGATATTTATGGCCGAGAGACAAAATTACATCATTTACTTGCGTACAAAATAGTTATATAAATTTTAATGATTATACCGAAGTAATGGATTAGCACTTTCTCTGATAATTACCTTACTTGAGACAGGCGTTGTCAGTGTGAACTAAATAATACGACAGAAATCCTGGACTGGGAAGGAAGGTTTTAATCCCTACAATAAGAGGTAACAGTTAAAGGACAAAAGGAGTGTACCACCTCATACCTATATGCATCAGTAAATATTAATGTCTGTTCCAGGTTGGAGGCTACAGATCCTTGGAGTTAGCCTCACACAATTTTTTAAAAGTAATTGTTGTTATGTACATGCCCAACATGGTCGGATCGGGTTTGACATTAATGAAATGAGCTCCACTTGACATAATACCAAAGATACCCCCATGACTAATTTTACAGTCAAAATAACATGTCTGAATTATTCATGTTTTCTCTTGCTATATTTACAAACGTTATGCACAGATGTCAGCCAATTTTTCACTTATATTTTTAGCTATCATACTTTGAAACCAACCCGTCCTCTTAAAAATAACGTCACTTTTGGCTCGTATGCGCGATATGGCCAAATTTGGACGTAATTTGAAAAGAAATCGACTCACAAAAGTGACGTTCTGATCCGTTTTCTATTTGAGTCGTCCGGCGTACGCGCAGAGGTTATGAGAGGACACTTTAAATTAAACGTTTTTCATAACGTTTTGAAACTTTATGAGAATTTCCTGCCCACCTAACCTATCAGAGGACCCTTAACTTACTGTTGTTGAAAAAAAAAATACCAAATTTATTTTCATTTTTTTTCATTTTCAAATTACGTCCAAATTCGGCCATACGGACAAACGGCCAAATGCGACGTTCTTTTTAAGAGGACAGGTTGTTGAAATAGCCTGAAAGCCTGTAAAATGCAAATGGTGGGGTTAAGGGAGATGGCAAAGGGAGAGATAGCTGCCAGGAGTCTATGCCTGGTAGGGGGGGGGGAAGGTGGTCTGCTGGCAAGGGGTGGAAGACTGGAAGTGGGCGAGATATGGTGAGGTCCGAACTCCATGCACTGTCCCCCCCCCCCCTCCCCCATCACCAGCGCAACCACTTGGGCTGGACGGTAGAGCGACGGTCTCGCTTCATGCAAACTGCCGTTCAATCCCAGACTGTCCAAGTGGTTGGGCACCCTTCCATCCCTAGTCCCATCCGAAATTCTTATCCTGACTCCTTCCAAGTGCTGCATAGTTGTAATGGCTTGGCACTTTTCCCTGAGAGTTCCCTCCTTCCTTCCCCCCATCTCCAGACCTCTCCTTCCAGCCGCCTCACAGGCAAAGTGCAATGTTTTATTTTTGTTCAATGTTTATAAAGATTTTCCTATGGTGAAAGAGAGAAAACGAGAGAGAGATAGAGAGAAAAAGGAAGACAGACACACACATAAACATATATAGGAGTTTGGGGTAACCCACCTAGTAATGAATAAATTAACAGCTACCATCATCTCACCACCACCATCTTCACCTCACCATCGCCACCAGCATCTCCTCACTGCCACCTCACCACCACTTCAATATCACCATTACAAGAACCTCACACTCACAAAAATCTCACTATCACCTCGTCATTGCCTCCACAATTATCTCATCCCTACCAACCAGCCCTACCACCACCACCACCACCTCACTAACCCTTCACCACCACTACTCCTACACCATCCTCACCTCCTACTTTTCCTCCATTTTCTCACTATTTTCTCGGTCTTGCACCAGTCTGAAGCCAAACTTTCTCCCTAATACCCTCGTTGAAACTCCCGGCCAAACTTTGCGAGGTTATTCAGCCCATTATATGATAATGGAATAAAAATTATACTTTTAAATAATTAATTTGCAATGTTTCTTGAAAACCAAAATCTTGTTCGCGTGGGAAAAATACAAATATTTTTCAGACCAATGTGTTCTTGGTAACGTAAATATTATCATATATTCTGGGATATTGTTTAAGGCTATTGCAAATGGTATGGAGTTGCACCTCACCTATGGTGAGAAACTCATGATGATGAGAGGAATATATACTTTAAGTCCTGGTATTTCTAATCTGTCTAATCACTTGTCGGTCTATCCATCAATTCGTTTCTCTCTCTCTCTCTCTCTCTCTCTATTCTCTCTTTTAATCGCATTTTTATCTATATTTTTTTACACATTCACTGAACAAAGATGTGGAGTTTATTTTCAAAGACGAATAATTCCCAGTCATTCCTTTCCTCTGCTCTGTCTCTTTCTTATTTCCTTTCTCTATAAACATCTTTCAACTCCTATCCCTTCCCTTTTTTTTCATCCAATCACATTCTCCTTATTCCTCTTTACTCTGTAACTTCTCTCCTTCTCCATTATTCATCTTACTAGTTACTCACTTCTCTTGCATACGTCTCCTCTTCCTTCGCTTCCCATTTCTCTCACTTCTCTTTCCCCCTCATTTCGGGAGTCTTAATTGGCGAATTTCAAGAGGTAAAACAGTAGATTTGTTGGAAATTAGTGACTCGTGGAGTAAGAGATCTGCTGTGTGATGTCTCTGGGTTTGAATTGGGTGAGTCTGTATGTGGGTGTGTATGGGTGGGTGTTGATGGTGTACGTGTACTTGCCTACATATTCTTGAAGGGAGTTTCTGAGATTAATGCAATGACTCATTTCCACCACCAGACATCATCTCACTATCATTTTACTATCACCTCCTCACCACCATCTCCACAACCTGAGAGGGTCTTTTGCGTGCATGTATCTGCGTGCATGTATTTGTGCACATTTGTATTTGTGTGTTTTTGTGTGTGTTTGGCTGTGTGTGTGTGCTTGGATGTGTGTGTGCTTGTGAGTGTGGGGAAGAAGGGGAGGCAAAGGAGGAGATCGAGTGCTAGCAGACAGGATAATCATGAAGACTTTAAGGGGAATTAAAGATACATAATGGTAGAGAGAATTAGTGATAATGAATGATGGTGAAGGAGAAGGGTGAATAATGTCGTTGAGAGTAGGAGACGGAGAAAGGAGGAGACAAAATAAAGGGAGTAAGAACATTGCGGGAGGTCGTCATTCAATCTATTACATTTTTACCTTTCTATGGATCTTACAAATTTTGAAGCAACCTGCATATCAGGAAAGATCAATATTTTCATAAAGGTAGATTCTACGTTCAGTTTATTACCAACCCTCTATTTTATGCGTTGAAATAGTATGTATTGATTAACAGATTACAAAGTACTACGTTATAAAACACATGACTACTTGTGTCAACTACCATGTAATTAGGGTATTTACTGCAGGAAAAGCCTCATTTATTTCATAAGTGACAATCACATTATACTAATAGAAAGTATATTGCTGAGAGAGTTCAAACAGTACACGTAAACGTATTTAACATGGATTGAAAGGAATTGTAAATTTAATAGTTGTAATCCTTTTTTTAGCTATTGAAATCGATTTGGAAGGTGATTATGTAAGCGTGACTAAATAAATGAAACTGATAGTGTGAGTGAGTGAATGAAGAAAAATAGCCACTGACAGTGTGGCTGTAAAAATACAACCACTGATAGTGTGGCTGTAAAAATACAACCACTGATAGTGTGACTAAAAATACAACCACTGATAGTGACTGTAGAAATACAACCACTGATAGTGTGACTAAAAATACAACCACTGATAGTGTGACTGTAGAAATACAACCACTGATAGTGTGACTGTAAAAATACAACCACTGATAGTGTGACTGTAAAAATACAACCACTGATAGTGTGTCTGTAAAAATACAACCACTGATAGTGTGACTGTAAAAATACAACCACTGATAGTGTGACTGTAAAAATACAACCACTGATACTGTGACTGTAAAAATACAACCACTGATACTGTGACTGTAAAAATAAAACCACTGATACTGTGACTGTAAAAATACAACCACTGATACTGTGACTGTAAAAATACAACCACTGATACTGTGACTGTAAAAATACAACTACTGACAGCTTTCAGTCCCTCCTGAATAAACCATAAAGTGTGGTCTGTGTGAACACAACTCCCTCAGAAACTAAACACCAATATATATTTAACTTATGAGTTAATTCTACGTTAACCAGGATGCCCAGGGCCAGTAATCATCAAGTATTTACGCAATCCCCTTACGAAACCTGTACATCTTCCCTAAATCATGGCGTCTTTGTTTGCACTTATTACTCAGTTTATGAGCTCCGAAGCGCTACGAGGCTCTTTACAACAAAAATAACCTCGGGTGATGAAGTTTAGAAACTCGAAAACTGTTTAATATAAACATACCCGCAAGAAAAAACATGTACGGGTTTCGTAAGCGGCTGCGTAAATGCTTGATGAATCCTTGCTCAGTTGTGTTACCAATACATAGCACAGTACTCTACGTCCTGGGCTCACAACTGAGGGACCTGGGTTCAAATCCCGAGCAGGACAGAAACGGCTGTACAAATGTCAATTAGGGATTCGAGGGTCAACTAGGAATTAGGGGGTCAACTAAGGATTGGGGACTACTAGAGATTGGGGTCTGAGATTGGGGGCTACTAGAGATTAGGGTCTGAGCTTGGGGGCTACTAGAGATTGGGGTCTACTAGAGATTGGGGTCTACTAGAGATTGGGGTCTACTAGAGATTGGGGGCTACTAGAGATTGGGGTCTACTAGAGATTGGGGGCTACTAGAGATTGGGGTCTACTAGAGATTGGGGGCTACTAGAGATTGGGGGCTACTAGAGATTGGGGTCTACTAGAGATTGGGGTCTACTAGAGATTGGGGTCTACTAGAGATTGGGGTCTACTAGAGATTGGGGGCTACTAGAGATTGGGGTCTACTAGAGATTGGGGTCTACTAGAGATTGGGGTACTACTTGAAATGGGAGGGCTCTTAGGGCTGTGTGTGAGATGGGGCCAGGTAAGCTAAGACGACCATTCCCATGACAATCGACTTGAGAATGGTCCAGGACGGACCGAAACGTCGTCGTCCCTTCACCTTCTAGTGTGTGGTCTGGTCAACATACTTTAGCCACGTTATTGTGACTCATCGCCTGCATTCCCATCACACTTTTAAAGTCATTGTCGACTAAGCTGGCTTGCACCTCCACAGCTTCACCTCTATCCCCTTTTCTGCTGTGTTTTTTCTCCCTCTTCCCTTCGTTTATATAATCCTCTTTACACTCGCCCATCTTCTATCGTCTCGTATTTTACCTTCTATCCTATGTATTCACGTCACCTCACCGCTCTTCTCTGCCTTATAATCTCCTCACTCATCTATTTCCTATGTTCTATTCATTCATTTCTTCCGTCTTTTCAGCCTACTTCTCGTTTCTTCCTCAATCCACTATCATCTATGGTATGCTATCTATTTTCCTCCTTTCCCGGCATCTTCCAAGGTTAGGTTGAAGACCGGAATTTAGATGTTGCGATAGTTTTAAAAAATCTATAAAAAAATCGATAAAAATATATTTAAAAAGAATAAGGCTTCATTAAAAGGTTGTATAAAAGACCTTTAAAAGATTACATAACAGATCATTTAAAAAAAACTTAAAAAAAAAAGTATTTTAAAAGATCATTGAAAGATATTATTTTAATTTCAACAACAAATGTTACCGATCTAATTAAATATTTTATGAAATTTTATGAAACACTAAAACGGTTTAAAACCTTCTTTTGCTTAGCATTTATTAAATATTCGCGCGCAAAAAAAAAATATAATTATCCCACATTACTTTTTTCATTGAATATTGAAGAAATGTGTCATTTGTTATATCGACTCGACGGTGAGCTGATGAAAGACGAGGAAAGATAATATTTGATAAAGCAGGTGCGGAAAATTTAGGAGAGCAGACGAACCGTATAATTAAGGAGAAAGGTAAAAGGATAATTGAAGATAATTGAGGTAATTAAAGCTGACAGGAAGCGGATAATTAAGGAGAGCAGGTGGTGGATAATAAAGGATATCAGGTGGTTGATAACGAAGAATATCAGGTGGCTGAAAATGAAGGATAGTAGGGGTGGCTGATAACGAAGGATATCAGGTAGCTGATAACGAAAGATAGCAGGGGGCTGATAATTACGAAGAGCTCGCTACGAGTAAATTTTCCATTTGAAATTTGGGTGACGTGAAGAGGAAACACTGTTCATATATTTCCATTTAAGTTTTTTTGGTCTAGAACTTTGTAACTGAATTAAATTCAGCGAATTTGTCGAACTTTTAGGCTCCAAGAATCTTAAATCTGTGGTACGTGACGACAACGCCTCTATGCCCATGGTTCGTGACGTCAACGCCTCTATGCCCGTGGTTCGTGACGTCAACGCTTCTGTGACTATGGTTCGTGACGTCAACGCCTTTATGCCCATGGTACGTGACGTCAACGCTTCTGTGACTATGGTACGTGACGTCAACGCCTCTATGCCCATGGTACGTGAAGTCAACGCCTCTATGCCCGTGGTTCGTGACGTCAACGCCTCTATGCCCGTGGTACGTGATGTCAACGCCTCTATTCCCCTGGTACGTGACGTCAACGCCCCCCCCCCTTCCTCCCACAACCAACGGAGGGGACTTTGACATTTCTCCCAAATAACTGTAGCGAGACACCAACTTTAAATGTCTTGAACAAATTGAAAAGAAAATCCTCTGGAAACATAGGCGACAAGAACGTACCTTATGAAGTGGATTTCTGTCCTTCCGACTCGTATTCTTACCTACAATGGTAAGAAAAAATATTATTTATTTGATTTTGTGAAAGGTCTTGATACATTCGAATCATCATACATTATAAATAGAATACAAACGCTGATTATCACATTTTAAATCATATGTATAAGCAACGTTAGTGAAAGTGAGACGTGAGGTTCGAGGTGGTGTTTACCTTATCCCGATGGTAGATGGCGCTGGTGTACCTCGTCTGGTTAGGTCAGGCTGGGTGACGTGACCCAACATTATCTGTGACATGCTTGCTAGCATTCACGAACTTAAAAGACATTTTCTAACACGAAATATCACGGAACTAAGTTGTCGTGTCAAACGTTCACGGATCTTGCAAGATGTCTTAAACACTCAACACAAGGTAAGAAACACTGGACGAACAATCGGACTTGCAAGTACGCAATTTTGCCACAGCAGTAAACACCTGTGTTCGATTGGTGTTTCCTGTAAAACGCTAAACTCTCCCGCGTCAACGTTTAGTCACGGACGTCAGTGGCGATGTTTCCTCAACATGAATAACGCTCAGTCTCGATAACTCGCTGTAACCGACCACACACTTCACTTTGTCTTATCCGGCAGCTGCACTATAGATGTTTCCGTCAGGCTTACAACACAATTGTCATAACATTCAGTCAACGGCTTAACGATCTAACTTGTAGAGCTATGGAGGTTCAGGAGATCTTTTTTATGACTTTGGAATGAATCTGCTCATGAACCCACTTGAAGCCTGACGAACCACAGCTCAGCCTTAACAAACACATCAGCAAAACGAAGGGTCGTCGGTAGTCGACCAAGTCAAATATTGTTTGTCTAAAATATACAAAAGTCAGTACTTGACAAATAATCCACTTGCTTATGTTCAAAACAATGATTCGAAACGTGCTTCATTCACATTCAGCCTCCACTGAAACATGCTTCACTCATTTTCAGCGTTCCATTGTAAATACTCCCTAAATTCAAGTAACTAAAACACCAAACGTAATCTCACCAAGACTTAACTAAGCAAATTACGTCGACAGAACAAGAAATCAACACTGAAAACGTTGATCAACGCTCGTTACTAGAGAATGTTTTGCCCAAGTCTCGTTCTGGTGTCATTACATAGGAGCTGAACCAACTCGTTCTCTTGATTGGCGACTCCGCAACGTTACTCGTTCAAACGTTCCTCTAGTCTACGCAAAACGTACGAAACTAACAATCGAGTCCAGTGCCTAGAAAGCGCAAATATCAGTGAGCTGTTACTAACAGGTTGTGTTTGTAACGTTGGATGTGATAACGTAAAAACACGACTTATTAGCTGAGAGAACGTTTAT
>WNGS01052365.1:7101918-7145326 GCA_020271785.1 Procambarus virginalis
TTTTATTTTTTTGTAAAATACGTATAGACCACCAGTGTGTCGTATGTGATGAAGAGGCTGGATGCGAGCCACTGGGTCGGTGAATTAAATATAATCTTATTAAATTTGTGGTTCATTCGTGCAATCATTTAACAGCTTTAGATACGTTTGTGGTCAAGAATCTCGTATTATTATTATTTATTATTATTATTATTATTATTATTATTAATGGTTTTAAATCTCACGTAACTTACAAAATCTCTCAAAAAATCAGTTTTGAGGGAACATTGTCTCTTAAGTATTTTCAAAGTCATGTTACACAAGCTAAGTTGAGAATAATATGAACACAATACAAACTTTGATGTAAATTTTTAAATGTGCAAATGAAAAGCAAACTGCCGTTATATCGAGTTAAGTTGGCCCACTTTAATGCTAAAACATTATCCTGCAACGCAAGACAATTTCTTTAAATTTTAAAATAAAATTTCATTATATTTTGACCGTGACTATACCATTAACCCTCGCTACTGTGATGCTGGGGTTTTACTCTTAAACACTGTGTCTGTTGGTCTGCTTACGCACCATATCATCTTATATATAGCCGAATTTTCATTATAGTTTTAAATCAAATTTCTTATGAAATGATTAAGCTTTAATTATACATAGTTTTAACAAATTAAAAAAATCAACATAAAAATTTAATCAAACCTAACCTAACACAACTTAGTCAGTATTTCATGTTCTTAATATAGAGTATTAATATTAGATGGAATTAATCAATTTGGAAAATAATGTTTGACGTTAGTGAAAAATCACTGTTAGGCAAATCGGGTCTTGCATACTAAGCCAAATAGTGCAATTCTGGCTATTAGGTACAACATACATATATATCTTACATATACTCAATAAAATAGAAGGGAATACCACCTCTGGTTGGAAGAAGGAGACCCATAGCCTCAGAGAAACCCACGTACAACGCATTAGAGGGAATGTTTGGGTCCCCTCCAATACAGTTTCCAAGTTCTTTTGTCCTGCCACCCACATTCTGAGCTTCGTTTTACTTTATTAGATATTCAAAAGTTACAAATTAATACATTGACGAATACAAAGAGTAGTTGAAAGCTGTGAATGTCTTGGAGCTCCTCTGTTTCTGGACAGGAACCAAGGACACAGCAAAGGTTTCCTTCTCTGGATCGCCATACTAAGGCGCTGAAACGGCCAGCTCTTGGGTCTCTGGTGGTGTCAATGAGCCTAGAACCCAATCCTTTGAAAAAGCTCAAGCCACTCCCACCCCAGGAGTCGAGCGCCTCAGATACTATGGAAACAAATGTGTATTGACCAGTTCTATATACTTGTTTGATTTTGCTGTTTTCCTGTGGTTGGCTGCACCACCTGCTTGAGCAGCACCGAGGTCACACATATATAGATATATATAACCGGGTGGATACACATGTGTAGTCTCTCACCAGCTGTTTGCCCCTCTTCCAGGGGTATATTATGATGCCATCTCGGCGAAGTGCAGGATCGTCCGAGGTTTACGCCATTAGGATGTTAGGTCCTCTCTCTGCTGGGCACTGAGCTGAGGCAAAGCTCTTTTTGATGTTCTTAACTTTGTTGTGTCTTGCATGCCAGTCTTGGAGCTTCCGCAGTGCAGCAAATGCAGTCCATGTTGGTTTGTTACCACTTGTAAGATATTTCAACTTCAAGCACATTGTTTCTCTGAGGTTATTCGCTATTTATTCCCATATCTGATACAGGACTGAGCTGGGATCGCATAAGATAATGTTCCTGTGTAACTACCGGCTCATCATGGAAGCTTTCAGCAAGCAGGCGATGGCTGACAGGCCCTACATGCCCATGTGCAACAGGATGACAGATGGCGAGGTCGCAGGTGACTCCTCACTGCCAACATATCGTACCTTAATATTTAAGGATTCATGAAGAGGATTTGTGAGATTTTATATATCATTCGTGATAGCTTCGTCCAATTAAGGACTATTTGATTACTGTGGATCCCCCAATCAGGTTAACTGTGTTGGTCTTGCAGGAGTGATCATGACCAATGGGGAGAGGTGGCAGAACGCTCGTAACTTCCTGTTGCGTAACCTGAAGGACTTGGGCATGGGCAAGACCTACCTGGAGGACGCCATCCTACACGAGGCCAACATGTTGGTGGAGGACCTGAAGACACATACCGGAGCGCCCACACCCTTCCCCAAGTCCATCAACATTGCTGTCCTCAACGTCGTGTGGCAGATGGTGGCAAGTAAGTCCATCTTAGACGCTACATCTCAGAACACACTCAACTCTACTTTAAAGCATAAGATTTGATCTTGAACTAAAAAATGCCAATGTAAGAAAATTCGTATTAAAAATGCCTCTATTTGAATGTAAATTATGATAATTTTAATATATTTTTTTAGGAACTCGCTGAACAAAACATAAATTTAATAATTTTACCGGAACATTATAATGAGGATCAGATGGCATTGCATAAATCGCTACAGAACACCTTATAAATTGCAACGGGCGGTGTTTACCTCTCAATGAACCCCATAATGCTGCATATTACTATAGGACATATACGATATAGCATAATATACGATAATTAACGCTGATGGTGAGTAATGGAGCCGTTCCTCAGGCAAAAGGTACGACCTGGCTGATGAGGAAGTCATGTCTTTGATGAAACTGATGAAAGACTTCGAAAACATGCCGGCGCTCGTCATGCTGTGTGAGAACATCCCCTGGCTCAAGATATTCATCCCAAAGTTCCTAAGGGGAAGCCTTCTTCACGAAGATATGCTTAACAATTTGAATAATGAGTCAATACGATTAACGACGGTGAGTAGTTAATGAAAGTTTTCACTCTCTTTCTTTCTCTGTGGTTATGGATGATGGTAGTGGTGCCTTGCACTTGTTTCCTGTAGTGGGTGAAGATGGTGTTTACCATGAAAAGTCTCCAAATGGATATTTAAACTTTCAGTGGATGATGTAGATGGTGGCAGGTTGCCCTGGAATGTCTCCTGTTACATGATAACTTTTCTTGAGTGTCTGAGGGTGATCCTGAACGAGGTGCTTCACAGTATGGCCGTCTCTGCATCACTGTATGATCCAGTATGATGTACCCTGCATGATCATTGTCTGCGGAAGATATCGCGCTCTCGGGTCGTCTGTGTACACATGTCTCCTCCCTGCAGGAGATGGTGGCTGAGCATCGGGCCAAGCTCGACCCAGACAGCCCTCGGGACGTCGTGGACCAGTACCTGGTAGCCATGGACTCCAAAGATGACATTGCCAAGTTCTTCAGCGGTGAGTCAAGCGTTGATTTGTCTGATCTGTAAGCGAATGAAGGGATACACAGACAACCGCACCTGGGGACCAATGAGCCAAAGCTCAACCCCCGCTAGCACAACTAGGTGAGTACAACCAGACCACAAGACATATACAAAGATATTCATAGATACAGACAGATAGACAGCAATGGAGCGAGGCCCAACATACACACGAGGAACAAAAACACACGTACTTGCCCATGCACCAACTCCCACCAACAAGCAAACGCCTATCCACACCCACCTCCATGCACATGCGGACCCACAACCACCTACAAACACACACTGACCCACTCCCACCCACAAGCACATACACGTCTACACCCATCTAGATTCACACGCGCACTCACACCAACCGTCCAGTACACACACACACACACACTCCTTCCACACACCCTACCCGTCTCCCACCCACACACACCTTTTTTTGAGCTAGCTTAAGGAGTCTCTTTTGAGAAAGTGTCAAAAGCTTCCTGGTATTGCAGGAAAATGCAGTCGAGTCAACCCTCTCTCTCTGCTGTTTGAGTGTTGTCATCTCGCCCTCAATTCTCATGAGCTAGTCAAGCCAGATTTCCCTTTTTTGGAATCCCTGATGACCCCAACCGGTCCCAATACACACTCTCCCTATGTTCACCTACAAACACTCCACATTTTCTCTTGTAAACACACCCATTCTCCAGCACATTCGCCCTTCCCTCAACTTTTCCCTACTTAAACAGATAACCCTAAAATCCCCATTAATCCCGCAATGTTTAATGAGGCTAACCCCAAGAGTCTGGCCTCCAGTCTCTAACAGACATTCCCTCCAATAGATATAGATAGATATACAGTACGTGTTGTGTGAGAGTGTGTTGATAGACAGGAAAGCGTTTAAGTATTCTCGTTTTAGTTTCATAGTGGCTAAGCCTATTCATATTATTCACCACGTGTAAATTTATTTGTGATTTACACATATTTACGTTTGTCTTTATATATTTAATTTTACATAAGATTTTTCACAATATACTCACGTAATAAGTTACAATCATAAAACTTCAAACCATGTTCAGCTACTGTCTGTAAAAAATTTAATTTTATCCAATAGAAAAGGATCTTATGAGAAACATGATGGACCTCTTTTTTGCTGGCTTCGACTCTACGTCGAGCATGTTGCGCTGGATCATCCTGTACATGGCCAAGTACCCCGACGTCCAGCGACGCGTGCAGCAGCAGATAGACATCGTCGTCCAACGAGACACCTTGCCGTCCTACCAACACAAGTCCAGGTAAGTCCAGGAACGTCCTGGGAGACACCTACCAACACCCTACCTTATATGTATATAAATATATCACACACACACGTTACTGCTATGTGGCGTATACCATGTTGTTGTAATTGCCTTGGAAGCATTCAGTTTTTGAAATTATTTATAATACAATGTATTATATAATTCATGTCTGTTGAGTAGGGTCGCTATAAGCCTCAATGTTGCAGGCTGCCTGTGGTTGAGGCGATGATTCACGAGGTACTCCGTCAGAGCTCAATCATACCTCTGGGGTTCACTCACGCTACGAACTCCGACCTCCATCTGGAGGGCTACTTCATCCCGAAGGTAAATTCTCTCCACCTCTGTATCCCCCTTGTCTCTTCCCCCTCTTTCTCCTCTTGTCTCTCCCCCTCTCTCTCCCTCTCTCCCAATTCACTCACTGATCCACTCCTAGCAAGTTTCTCGTGAATTTCGTTCCCAATATCATGCAACAAGCGCTGATGAAACACTGAGTGTTCTATTGTGTCATTACCAAGAGTTTACTATCCAATATCTTGCACCATTAGGTGTTGAAACACTGAGAGCGTTGTGTTGCGTCCTCTACAGGGAAGTTGGGTGTTCGGGTGTACTGTGTGTTGTAACGAGGACCCACGGTACTGGATGGAACCCGACCAGTTTAACATCGACCGGTTCTTAGACCCAGAGGGAAACTTCTCAGCCCAGAAGGAGGGCTTCTTACCCTTTGGGCTGGGTAAGTATTTATCCTTTCACTCTTTTGCTAAAAAAACAGTATTTCTGTCGCAAAATCCGGTCATGAATAATGCATCTAAATATCTTGATTAACTATCTCAGAAATGCATTGGAGAAATTAATGATTTACGTGGTGTATTACGAAGTTTGTGCATTAAGAAATATGTACTAAGAGATATGTACTAAAATGTGTACTAAGAAGTACTTTGGCTCAGGTCGGAGGAGCTGCTTGGGGGAGGCGCTGGCCAGGATGGAGCTGTACATCTTCACTGCCGCCATCCTCCAGAACTTCTCCTTCTCCGCCCCCGAGGGCTGCGAGGTCGACCTTGAGCACGACAACAAAAATCCCTGTTTTCTGCGCTCAAAAGAGCAAAACATTCTCATTAGTTTAAGGAAATAGCGATCCTAACGTAAACAATTGTGAGAATTCTTGCAGCTTAATATTATCCACAAGTTATATTATATATATAAATATATATATATATATATATATATAAATATATATATATAAATATATATATATATATATAATATCTGCTCTACAGGTGACGACTGTAGGTACCTAGCTTCTTGTGCACAGGTGACAATTGTAATTGCCAAGCATCTGTTCTACAGGTGACAATTACAGTCACTTAGCTCCTGGTCTACGGGAGAATACAGTGAAACAGGCCAATGTTATAGTGAGGCAAAGCTCAACAGTCATCGACTCTCGGCATAAAATTTCACTCCCTTTATCTCGGGGTCTGTGGTAGGCCTAATCCAACAGCAGAAAGAAAAAGATAATTAAAAAAATTAACAAGTTTCTTTTGTAATAGAATGTGAACGATATTTGTTACGTATTACTGACGCAAATATGTGTGTGTTTATTTACTATATGTATCTGCAGGATCGAGCTATTAGCTCTTGGACCCCGCCTTTCTAACCAATTTATTTTTCCTCTATTATGTCTACTACATATATTTCTTTCTAACACACGCACGCACACACACATCCCCAGAAAGCAGCCCGTAGTAGGTAGCTAACTCCCAGGTGCCTATTTACTGCTAGGTGAACAGCGCTATCAGGGTGAAAGAAACTCTATACATTTGTTTTGTATCAGATATTTTACCCTCTTAATTAAACAAAGCACTGAGCTCGGCGATTTAATATTTCCTAATCAGACCGCAGTAGTTTGTAATATGATCTTTCATGTCTGTTTTAAATGTAGTGTGAATTTTCATATTTTGAAAATTCAAGCATTTGTAGATCAATTAGGTCAAGTATATTTATCAATTGTTTATGTGTGTCGCAAGATGACACCAATATTTTTTGCCTATTGTGGCTGAAGCATGACATAATTTTTTGACAATTTTGCGGAAATCTGTGTGTAATGTTATGAAATATGATAACAAAAAATTAGTAATTCAGAATAATTATTATTATATTGCAAGATTCGTTGTTAGGAATCGCTTGGGCACTGTGACAAGAGAACCCTGGCTTCATTGATGCTTTTCCCGATTCCCCCCTTGTTAAGCATGAACCCAACAGCAATTACAGTTAAAAATTGAATTAGGTTAGCCCCAAGCATCTGTCCTCTAACCTTGGATATGCAAAGATTCTAATTTATAAATTTTGATATTGAAATTTAAGCAAATTACATCAAACATCTCCCAGGTAGCGACCTTTGGTAACCGTTTTCATTAAGAAGATCTCCGGATTTATAATTATTTAATATCCTCTCTCCACCCTTCCAGCGTCGCATACTACTTCCTCTTCTTCTCTCAGTTTACTTCCTTTTATTGAATATTTCCTCTCCCGTCTCTTTATGCCCAAATTTATGGGTTTCATACTATGTTCCGTGTCCCTAGAGTTTCCAGTCACACGTTACAAGCAATTAAACAAAAGTGTGTTTTCTTTTCTGCTTGTCTTGCGTTTATTTTCATTCTCTCACTGATGTTATATTATATTCTGTTTCATTATTTGAGATTATATATATATATATATATATATATATATATATATATATATATATATATATATATATATATATATATATGCCAATATTGACGAAGTAAAAAATCAACTAGAGCTCCGAACTTTTTCGTGTTTCAACACGAAATATTCAAAAAATTTCCCGTCTTGCTTTCTTTGTCCGTCCTTTACTGCTGTCTCTGCCTCTCCCCTCTTCCTGTCTGTATGTTTCCACACTGTGTACAACGTTTCCCTTCGTATTGACTTTGCCATTCCCCCTCATGCTGTTTGTGCCTTTCCTCTCTGTGCCTTTCCCCCATTTTACTTTATTTTTCCATCTTACTTTCTTTAACTTTCTCCTCTGCCTCATTGCTCTAGCGTAGATGAATTCGATTTCTTAGTGCGCTTTACTTTCTTCTCATATTGTGCTTCCAAACTGTTTTCCCTTCATATTTTGAACTACTTTATTTTATCTTAGTTTTTCATTCCTTCCCATGTCACGTTTATCGCCTTTATTTAGTATATCTTCTTTTTGTATTTAAATTGACTAACTTTTTTAAGTTGTCCTCGAGTTTTAATATATATATTATATATATATATATTATATATATATATTTCTTGTATGTGTTTCCTTCGCCTAGTTCCCGCATATGTTTATATTTATCTTAATACACTTCCCCTCTTCCGTCTTTATCTCTTCCTCTCTTTCTCTCTCTCTCTCTCTCCCTTTCCCCTCGCTCTCAATCTCCCTCTGCTCTATTTGTCCCCTCGCCGCGGGTATCACTTGTCGGTAATCAGATTTGGGTGACAGAGGCTGGAGGGTATACTCCCCTAGCCAGCCTGTCTCTCCTTTCTCACTTGCTCTCTCCCTCTTTCATTCTCTCTCTCTCTCTCTCTCTTGTCTCGTTGATTATTTTCCTATTTCCTCAGGCTATTCTTGTTACATTTCTCTGTTCCCAATATTGCTCTTGACTTCCTATTCTCAAGCAGCCACTTACCTATCCCAACCCCCCTTACTCTCCATCCTCCCCTACCCTATAATATTCCTTGTATACCTACTCACTGCCTTACACTATCCCCCATTTTTAACCCCCCCCCCATGACTCTACAACACCCTTCTCTGGCTCGCACCTCCTACCTTGAAGGACACGACACCGCCAAAGGCCTCCTAGGGGACCGTAAGTGTAGAGGCAGGTGTAAGTGTAGAGGCAGGTGTAAGTGTAGAGGCAGGTGTAAGTGTAGAGGCAGGTGTAAGTGTGGAGGCAGGTGTAAGTGTAGAGGCAGGTGTAAGTGTAGAGGCAGGTGTAAGTGTAGAGGCAGGTGTAAGTGTAGAGGCAGGTGTAAGTGTGGAGGCAGGTGTAAGTGTAGAGGCAGGTGTAAGTGTAGAGGCAGGTGTAAGTGTAGAGGCAGGTGTAAGTGTAGAGGCAGGTGTAAGTGTAGAGGCAGGTGTAAGTGTAGAGGCAGGTGTAAGTGTGGAGGCAGGTGTAAGTGTAGAGGCAGGTGTAAGTGTAGAGGCAGGTGTAAGTGTAGAGGCAGGTGTAAGTGTAGAGGCAGGTGTAAGTGTGGAGGCAGGTGTAAGTGTAGAGGCAGGTGTAAGTGTAGAGGCAGGTGTAAGTGTAGAGGCAGGTGTAAGTGTAGAGGCAGGTGTAAGTGTAGAGGCAGGTGTAAGTGTAGAGGCAGATGTAAGTGTAGAGGCAGGTGTAAGTGTAGAGGCAGGTACTGGAGTACAAGTATGGTCCTAACGATAGGTAGCCTCTCACCGTAGGTTTTCCTTACTCTGTGTGGATTTGTAGCAATATTTCCTGCTTGTTTGTTTGTGTGTATTTCCCAGTGTTTGCTAGCAAGTGTTTCCGAGTGTTTGCTTGTATTTGATAGCAAGCGTTGCTACTCTGTTTTCTAGAAAGTTTTGTTTCCTTGATCTTTAGATTTATGCTTATTTTCATCCACCTGTTGTCAACTAATTATGTCTTTTTATAATCTTTTTCTCTACTTCCTCCTTACTCTTCTTTATCTTCCCTCTACTCTGAAAACTACTATTCTTCTTTATCTCCCCCTGGTCTTCCTTATATCCCTATTATTCATTATCTTACATCTTCTTTACACAACTTTCTACTATATATACTAGCTTTACCCTCCCACCTTCAGCTCACTCCACCTCTCCCACGTTTCCCCTCACTCTTCTCTTCACCCATATCACCCTCCTCTCCGGCTCCCATATTCGACTCGCCAATCTCATCACTCCCCGTCGCGACCCTCACCTACCTAACAGGTAATTAGCACCTGAGGGGAGATACAGGTGCAGAGTAAGGGGATGACACCCTTGGGAGGGAGAGTGGGAGAGGAAGATACAGTAAGGAGGAGGAGGAAGGAAAGATACGGTGAGGAAAGGAAAGGAAGATACAGTGAGAAGGGGAAGGACAATGAGGGGAGAGGAACATTTTTTTTGTATACGTTCATGCTTTAACCAAAGTTATTTTTTAGCAGGATCTTTGTGGACACGAAAGTTAGAGCCTAGTTAAGGAATGCTGAGAGGTGCAGGGAGGTGCAGGGATATGCTGGGAGATACTGGGGTATGCGGGAGGTGCAGGGATATGCTGGGAGGTACTGGGGTATGCTGGGAGGTGCAAGGAGGTGCTGGGAGTGAGGCGGACGACTAAAGGTGTTCAAGTGTCCGGATGAGTGAAGCACAGTGCGGCTATTGAAATATTATACATAAAATATTGGCATATTCCAATATTTTAAGCATATCATTAAATCAATTATATATTTAGAGGGAATTTATCTGCCAAAGGCAAGCTAGCCTGAATTACGATCACCGATTAAAATATAATCACAATAATTCATAGGCATTATCAAGGAATAACATTTAAACCTGTCTACTAGACTCATGGGGGAATTTTCTGTTCAATTAGGACCATTTAATATGTAACGTAATTACTAATTACATTTATTAGTCGTATCAAACCTACTTTCCTCGTGCACAGGTATGGAACGGGACTGGAACGGGACTAGATCTTCTCTTGAACATTGTTGAAGCCGTTCTGTGTACTGAGAGGATAATTAAACTATTATTATACCGTCCTCAGTCTATAAAGTTTGATTATGCCTACACTTTACGTTTATTTACAACACAAGACGTGTTATGGCATGATACTGGTCTTAGACGGGCATGATGGAGGCCTCTGTGGCTTGTTATAGGGTGTTGCTCCTAAACTTCAGGTTGTTTGGGGCGTAATTTTACAGTATATTGGTCCTCTGTGGGTATTGTGGAAGAAATATTTCTCACAGGTGGTAGTAATGGTGGTGGCGCTGGTGATTATGGTGCTGGTGGTGCTGGTGGTGCTGGCGCTAGTGGTGTTAGTGGTAGTGGTGATGCTGGTGGTGATGGTGTTAAGTGGTGATGAAAGCGCTTGTCAAGGTAATGACGCAAGTAATAGTAACGACGTTGATACAGGTGAAGGTGGAGGTGTTGGCAAGGATTGACAACGGGATGGCAGTGTTCGTAAGGAGATGGGAAGGGGGAGCGAGGGAAGGAGATAGTTCTGACAACATCTGAGTGCCTTTGACCTTCGAATTCCGATGCCTCTTCTTGTATATTTGTATCTCAAGTCCTAGTGTGAGGTACCTGTGCTCACCGCCCATACCTCACAAGACGCTCAAGTACCACGACGAGATCTGGCCAAGGAGGATTGACAAGACGTTAATCCATAACCTTACGCCCCTGTTTACCCAGCAGTAATTGGGTACCTGAATGTAAACTGATTGGCAGGTCGTGTTCTAGGGAAAACAAGAATCGAAAAACCTACTGACAATGGAAAGCGCTCAGCTCGTTAATAGGAGACCAAAGAGTCAGGGAGATACAGAAGCAGACAACTTCTATGTAAAAGAAAACAAAATGCATTCCAGTATTTTTCTGATTCCCGATCCTCGTTCTCTGGTTTTTTTACTTTAAATTATTTTAAAATATATTACAGGTCTAGTCCTCTTACTGAACACAATAAAATGTTAACACTATTGACTCCCAACGTAAAAATGATGGTAAAGGAAATTAATATCACCGAAATATTGACGCTTCTTGGGACTAATGAGCATTGGCTCCGGTAGGTTAGGGTGAATGCTTAGGTTAGGTTAGGTTAGGGTGAATGCTTAGGTTAGGTTAGGGTGGATGCTTAGGTTAGGTTAGGGTGGATGCTTAGGTTGTGATGCTTCTGGTTAGATAAAAACAACAGCATATATAGATAATTGAGAGACCGGGCAACGCTCCCAGCATGAGCTGTGGAGTATTGTTATTCATACTACATCATCATCAAGCATATTTTAGACGCAGACGTGAGTGTGTGGGTATATGTGGTCGGTGTTCAATTCCCGACAGTCCAAGTGGTTGGGTACCATTCCTTTACTCGCAGGTCCCATCCCCAATACTTATCCTGACCCCATTCCAAGTGCTATATGGACGTAATGGCTTGGAGCTTTCCCCTGATAATTCCTTCGTCCCTCGATAATCCTCCACAACCCGAACCTAATTTGGGTAATCTCCGGGAATTATTTGCCGCATGCGGCTCCCAGAGGGGGTGATGCCCGCCACCTGATGGCGGGAATCTCTCAATCTTTAGGATCAGAACGTCAACTTAAGAGTTTAATTAAATAATAATTTAGTGGTAATAAACGTATGCCGTGCGATAATGAGAAAGCGATTGGGAGTGATAAAGAGAAGAGAGGAACTGGAGGAAGAGATAGAAACGAGAGAGAGAGAGAGAGAGAGAGAGAGAGATAGCTGTTGCATCAGATAGCCAGAACTATAAGAGAGAGGGCTAGGTAATTCTGTCCGTGTTATCATCATCATGATGAATGTTCCCAACATTGAAAACCACAAACACAGCTGTAGTGCGGCTCCTGGCACTCGCTTCCTTGGCAAGGATTACTTTTATGGGCAGCGAGATGGAGATGCATTGGTGGTCTCAGTTACAATGACAAAACTAGGAGGCTTGTGAAATTTAATGTGTGTGTGTGGGGGGGGGGGGCAAGATGAGTGAGGGTGTGTGTGTGTGTGTTTGCGTGTGTAGGCTGGGTGTGTCAAGTGAATGTATTTGTGTGTGTATGCGTGCGCGCGAATGCGTATGCGTGCGTGTGCACGGGGGGCCTAGGTACATACGGTGTGTGCATGGATGTATTTAATATCTGTGACTGCAATTTCGAGTTATTAGCTATTGGACCCGTCTTTCTAACCATCAATTATCCAGTGTACTGATTTCAGTCCTATTCCGTGTCATATGTACTACACATATTTGTCTCTAACACACACACACACATACATCCCCAGCCCGTAGCAGCTGTCTAACACCCAGGTACCTTTTAACTGCTAGATGAACAAAGATATCAGGTGAGAGAAACTGTCCATTCGCTTCTGTCTCGACTGAGAGTCGAACTCGGGCCCTTAGGACACGACTTTTGTGGTGTATACTCGTGTGGTGTACTTTTATTGTACCCATATGTCTTGTAGTTTGTCTGTTTCATCCAAGAAAAAGTTAAATCCTTCTTATCAAAAACAATGTTTATACTGAAATTTCTTTTAGTTGCTCTTTATATTATTATTGAGAAACTCCACAGGAGCCGTGCTGTGGATTCGAACCTATGCGCTGGGTATTCCCAATCGCCCAAACTAAACTATATCCAACACATAGGTTCGAATCCTTATTACACGCCTGTGGATTTTCTCCCTGATATATATCACGTTAATGTGATTTATCTATGTAATATTGTTATTAATATAAGTGAAACAATGATAAATATAATGGTCCAGAAATTACTGTTGCTAATATTAATTATATTTGTTTAACAATAAATTATTATTTTGCAATAAGATTTATTTAAGCTATGGAGAGCATTCCGACGTGTGATTATATATAGATTAAAAGTAAAGATGAAAGAGAAGTAGTTCTATGTCTCTTGCAGAGGAGCAAGGGGTGGTAGCCTCCGTCTCTTGCTGAGGGAGAGAGGAAGAGTAGCATTTCTCCGCCAGCAACAGGGACTCAGGTTCCCTCCGACAGGAATATTTCATGAGCGAGAGAAGGTTGAGTCCTAGAGCAAAAGCTTGATGGATCATTCGTCATTCCCTCTGAAAGCAAAAAAGCCCCCAGGAAGGTACTGTTGTTAAGAGCCTCGAGAACCTCCAAGTATTGCTACACAAATTCAATATTAAATATTAGTTTGGTCTTCGAGTCCAAGGCCCGTGAGAGAGGAAATGTGTTANTCTGGGCTTAACTTCTAATAAAGGCTGAAATATGCTTCACTAACAAATAACTTTCTTTTATAATATCAAGCACCGGAACGAAAACAAAATTGTCTTCTATTGGTCGTGAGTTATGTTCAAATATTTTTTACAAAGGTGCTTCAGACGTTTACGAATGCGAAAATAACCTTCAGATAACTTTTGCTCAAGTTAATATGATTTTTTGAAATTATTTTTTAATATGACGAGATAAAGGGCATTGCTATATTGGGTATCAGCTCCTGGGCCCTGCTGTTGATAGTCAAATTGTTTTTTGTTTTAAATCAGTAGTGTTGTTCGAAGATTCAGAGAGTTTCCTTTGACTAAATAGATACAAGAGATCCCCGACAAAGCTCATGGTTATGAACGAAAAAACGTTTTACGTACGGCTCAGGACAGGCGAACATTTTTCGAACAGTGCTTCGCTGACGACCTCTGTTCGACCTGCAACTCTGTTACTGCTTCACTCACCTACTACAAATCGAAGTAATTGCCAACAGAACGGAAACACGTAAATATACCAAAATATGAACACTATGCTGACATAATAATAATATTTTATGTCTGAGAACATTCCTGTTTTGAATGAACTGCATAGTGCTGAGTGCGTCTTTGGGGTCGACCGCATGATGGAATGAACATATCCTGAAGATGGATTATTACCCGCTTGTCTAAACACTTCTTAACGCATCCTCATACTTACCAGCACACACACTCACACTTTCCAATACACTTATTTCCCAGCACATACTCCTCAACATCCTAACCCCACAATCACACTTCCTAACACACTCCCCAACACACTCACCCCCCCCCCCCTCAACCACCCGCTTTCCAATCTACTCACTCCCCATCTCACTCAAGCCGCAGCTGCCCCCAACACTCCCCGACTCGCCCACAAACTCCGTCAGAAAATGTATCAAGTTGGTCGACCCACTCCTTTTTTGACACATATCCTCCGACATGTTAACGGATAACATAATTGACGTAGGCTGGCTGGATTGTTTCAAGTGTAGGTTAAACATATATTATATATATATATATATATATATATATATATATATATATATATATATATATATATATATATCCACCTCCCTCCATCTCCCGACAAAGCATAAAACTTAATATTCTAAAACGCCACTAAATATAAACGCATCCTTTTCCTACCAATTTTCCTGAAGCCGATAGAAAACATTAATTTCTGTCCTCTTTAGGAAGGGAAGGAGAAAGCGCCAAGCCATCACGACTATACAGCACTTGGAAGGGGGTCAGAATAAGGATTTGGGATGGGACGGGGGGTGCGGGGGGAAGGATTGCTGCTCAACCAATTTGGACGGTCGGGGATTGAACGCCGACGTGCTTGAAGCGAGACCGTCGTTCTACCGTCCAGCCCAAGTGGTTTTCCTCTTTCGGGAAAAAACTTCCTTTGACGCGTGTGTTGGGGAGAAGAGTGACTGTTACGTTGGTAACTTTATTTATTGAGGAAAAGTTAACACATTTATTTAGACGATGTTCTTTCTAATAACATCATTGCCGTCCTAATGTCACAATACATCATTAACAAAATAACAGCGGCTGTGTGTACATGAGCCGTCGAGTAACGGAGAGGTGACAGCTTTAGCGTGACAAGTGTCGTCTGCTCCTGCAGCTGGCCGCTGGGATAACAGCTGCAGGTAATGGTGAAGTAAGGTGGACCGGAACATTGCTTGGCTCGACTACAGCTGACTTGTGGCTGTACTCAACTGGTCGTGTGATTGGATGTACAAGTTTTCGTCTCATTTAACGAGGATTTATACAGATTTGCTAAATGCGTAGCTTAGAGCAGTGACTCGTTACGCTAGCGTGGAGGTCTTCTGGCACTTTAATAAGGCACTTTAGTACCACAGATTTTGACATTGGGAACGCTCGCGAGAACGAGCTGGAGTAGAACAGACAACTCCTGTTGACCAAACCACACACTAGAAAGTGAAGGGACGACGACGTTTCGGTCCGTCCTGGACCATTCTCAAGTCATAATCGATTTGAGAATGGTCCAGAACGGACCGAAACGTCGTCGTCCCTTCACTTTCTAGTGTGTGGTCTGGTCAACATATTTCAGTCACGTTAATGTGACTCCTCGTCTGAAGACAACTCCTGTTAGCATGGGTGAGAGCTTTCCCTTACCTTGACTGATGGTAAGCCTCTTCCACTAGCTTTTTTCCAGGAACACGACGCGCCAACCGGTTGACAACCCGGCAGATTACAGTACTACTGTAGTGTGAAAAGCAGATTTACTCCTGTATATACACCGAGAGGCGGAATACGCCTCGCAGTGTTCTCTGCCCCTTTGCAAGTGATTCAGAGGTTCCACTGGTATAACGACTTTAAGGCCCTGATTTTGGTCGGGTCAGGTTGATCGGGTTTGGATCTTACTATTGGTTATTAATTATAAATTAGTTACCATTATGCTTCAGGGTAACTAATTTTTTTCAGTGTGACAAGCCTGCCTTGTAGATCTGGATCTGATTAGAACTTGTTACACTAGGAGAGTCTGGACCTCGTACACGCTGCAATGGAAATGATTCATATACATCAGAGAGAATGGTGTGTTGGAGTTAGGGAACAGACGCGTATTTTTATGAGAACAAACATTTATCTTGTTCTCCAACAATTTCCAACAGGCTGTCGCAAATATTTCACAACGAACAATTAAGTTACCTCGTTGCCTAACAACTTGCTACGAAAAGCTGCAAATATTTCAGCATCCAGAACTATTCACGACTCGATACGATGAAAAAAAATATCATCGGAGAGCTTAGAAGCTCTCAAGAGCTTTACGAGACGACACAATACGATCCAAATATATCCTCTTACATTGCACCAGTGACCAAATGTATTCCACCAGAGGCTGAGGCCATCCTATTAGTTTGAGAGCTTTCTTAGGATCGTGTCTCCCAAGAGAGCTGTCTGGAGGCGGGTGTAGCAAACCAAGAAACCCTCGACTTGCCTTATATAACCGTAGAGCTCAAGACTGTCGCATATATCCGAGCAAGACGTAATATGGATCATATATATCCTCCATTGGAAGGTATAATTCTCAAAATGGATGTTTATGTGTTGCTATGTGCAAGATGTATAGCATCAGCTTGTACTTGCGTCACGCGTTATTGCGTCCTAAGCAGGGGTCCTAAACTATGATTTTGTGCACGTGAACATAATGAGACGGTAAAAATGGGTTAGAATATTTATTTTACTAAATGTATCGATATATATTTTGTGTACCAGATAGACAGACTGACTTGATTGACTGACTTTACTGATTTGACTCGACATGAGTAACCTTAGAATTTACTCCATTTCACACACACAAAAAAGCAGATATTTGTGAGCCTCTGCTTTTCACTGCAGGATGCTTTTGATGCGGTGGTTACCATTTCGTAGAACGCGAACTTTATCATCAATCTTCTGTTCACAGTCACCTAATGTAATGGATCTCCCCCCTTCATCGTCGTGACGACGCGAAAGTATGCAACGCCTTACTTCTCAGCTTACAGTACCCTATAATTAAATATAATGTGAGACACAGAAATCATAATAGCATGATGCATCAAATCAACAAATCCACAAGGGCCGTGACGAGGATTCGAACCTACGTCCGAGATCCTCCTAGACGCTGCCTTAATCGTAGGATCATGTCGTAGCTCAGTCGATTAAAGCAGCGTCTGGGATGCTCTCAGACGTAGGTTCGAATCCTCGTCACGGCCCTTGTTGATTTGTTCATAATATCATGATATAACGATTACCCTAACTTCTCGAAGGGTAACTTAATAATAAAGTACACTGTTATCACCATCCCACTGTGACATCACGATCGTTACTGCGTAGCTGTATAAACGTTGCTCCATGGGATTGTAATTCGTGTTCATGATATCTATTGTAAAATACGCACTTTGGTGAGTGTGCGTCACATTCGACGTAAGATATAGTCTGTATATGTTTAGAGTTGTCATAAGCTAGTATGTATAGGAGGGTATATGTGAGACAGGAGGTTAGGTGAGAAAGGAGGTTAGGTGAGAGAGAGTCTAGGTGGGAGAGGTGGGTAGGTGAATAAGGCAAAGTATTTTCCTCAATTTCAATCTTCAATAATGCAGCATCCATCGCTTTGTAATCATAATTACCATTTGTGCTACGTAATTACGATCAATACACCTTTTACCAAACATAAGTATGACCCTTAATCATACACAATCATCATCATCACTCTCGAATATGCGTATTACGGCTCTGTATATATCATCCGTCTAATTATCATAGTCTATCAGTATGACAATTACCATCCATCAACGGAGTATTTTACCATACGGGACCGTCAGTGAGCCCACCACCAGCTCATCGTCGATTGGTTCCAACGAGCCATACTTTCTCATCACGTAAATAACTCGAAGGGGGGAACTCCCATCCTCATTACCAGAAACGGTGGTAACGATGGGACTGTAAAGGTGTTAATGGGGCAGGTGGGTGGGTGTGGGAGAGGTGGTGGGGGGAGACTGTGGGTGTCGCTGCCTTTCTTTATCCTGCTATGCTGCCATCTTTTCCCTGCTGTACTGACCTCTTTTTTTCCTGCTGTGCTGCCTGCGGTTTGTTCGTCTTGCGGCTTCCACCAGCGGCCTCCCTCCTGCGGCACCTGTCCTGTGGCCCCCTCTCCCTCTTCTATGGCACCTTCTACGGTTATAGGTTACGATTCGATTGGTTTGGTTAGGTTTGATTAGTTAAGGTTAGTTTGGGTTTGGTTAGGCTGGGTTAGGTTAGCTTGGATTATGTTGGGTTAGTTTAGCTTAGCTTGGGTTAAGTTAGCTTGGATTATGTTAGGTAAGTTTAGGTTAGTTTAGCTTGCGTTAGGTTAGTGTAGGCAAGATTAGATGGCAGATAAAATGTGGAAAACGCAAGAATTTACATATTTTTATATTAATGAAACTATCTTTAGCGGTACATAAATCTTAATTACCTTACCAAAATCACGCTTTTCGGCGAATACCAAGGCCTTGCAGGTCCTTTACATGGTCATATTTTAGCATCATAAACATCTCTCCTTCACGTATTTTCTACTCCTATATCACTATTTCCGAACATCTAATTATTCCGAACTCCTAGTTACTCCGAACATCTAATTATTTCGAACTCCTAATTATTCCGAACATCTAATTATTCCACGTTATTCTAAACACATTATTCTGGACACCTAATTTTTAGGGACACCTAATTATTCATGTCGGACAACTGCAAGCTTTTTGTGTATTGATTAGTAGTCAAGTTTAAAATATTTTGTTGAATAATGAAAAGTATTTTTGGAGCGTCTGTTTTCCTGCTGGATGGAAGCAGCTATTTTTAGTCTGAATATTATTTTTGTTATCAAACTTTCAGATATTAACACATTTTATAAGTAAATTAAATGTTAATAGATCATTTAAGATGTTTGTGTGAGATGTGTGTAGTTTAAGTTGTTGTGTTTTATTTGTTAATGCTTATGCTGGCAACTGGGAAGTTACAGCCCCGCTCCTGTGCCTGGCAAGTCCACTACGGGCTCACCATAGACCGTGCTACTTGGAACTTTTTGTTCCTAGCTGAATCTTAAACAACAACAACGTTGGCTATTCCCACTACCTTATTCCAATCACCCTCAACTACCCCCTACATTCTCCCCCACCTCACCAAGTGACCTCTCCCCCCCCCCCCTCACCTCTCCTCCACTCTTCTCTACCTCTCTCCGTCTCTTCAGCCAGTCCGGTGCTCCGTCAAGACCGCAATACCAGTAATGGCTTTATACAATACACCTGCGGCGGTGATTTAATGGGCTATTGTTGTTTCCCCCAGGCACCGACCAAAGCCAGGTCGCCACCTAGAGGGACGCTGGGGAATTACTTCTCTATCCATCTTACTCAAAGCATCTTTGGGAGACAAAAGAAGCACGCTTGTGCGCAAAGGAATCTTCTATGAGGTATGAAGGAGAGTGTTAAAATTGAGTTCTAAGCCAGCGTGTCTGTGTAGCATTTGGAAGGTATGTGTGGACCAGGAGCTGGAATATTAGTGAAGGAAAAATGCCCAATCACTTAAGAATCAAGATCATCGGAGATCGAACGCCAGCCCTGGAAGAGGTGAGCCCTGCCCTCAATCGACCAGTTCATGAGGCATGAAAAATATTTAATAGATCCATAGAAGGATTGGCATAACAAAAAATTACTTAGTATAAGAGCCTCGAAATTAGCTGATAAAAGTCTAATACGAAATATAGTGAAGAGATATATGTTTAAGGCTTTTTTGGGCTGCTTCTTGGGTAACTCATCTTGTAAATGAAAATCAAATAAATTTTTTGTTCTTTATAAATTCCATGTCTTACGGTTTATCAGGTGAGGAACAGACTGGAATTGGCAGACAGCAGTATTTTTATTGTCAAATATGCAGAACGTGTCAAAAATATAAGTATTTACCTGTAGGGAAATATCTTTCTAAATATCTACCCCGAGACAAATTTTATATATAGAAAAGAAATATTAGTTTTTCGTTTACTCGATGAGTTATGGGGAACAAAGGAGGATTTGAAAAATCACAAAAGATATCAATTAAACATGTAACATAGAACAAAAACATTGTGATAAATGCTGACCAAATATCCATGATGATGATGCCAACCAAGTTAGATTATTTTTATGTAACAAAAATCCATAAATATGTACAAATACACACACCACACACACACCTAACCTTCGGGAGATCTACGACTAAGTGTCGTCAATATGTAATTGACAAAGAAACGCATAAAACATTTCTACAAACTTGCTTAAAAAGCAGATAATAGTACCCAAGTGAACGCCATACAACGGGTAAGAGAGTACCTAACAGACAGACACTAGACTATCATAGTGAGGGGGCGAGAAATCGTACTGGTGTAGTGAAAAAAGGAAAGTTCCCCAAGGACCGATACTAGGACCAACATTATTCCTCGTCAGTGTCCTATAGGAAGGTAGAATCCTTTATGCTAATATATGTAGATAGTGCTAAATTAATAAAGTTAACAGGAAGAATCTCCAAGATGATACATGAAAACTGTAATGTTTGCGCTAGTAATGGCTACAATTACTGGTTCAAAATTCCAGAAAAGTGATGAGAACAGTGATAGTAGACAGGAGATCATTTTAACGTGCACAATGAAAAGGAACTCAGAGTACCCCACTACAAAATAACTACATAAGACAACTTGAAAAGGTACAAAAATGTACAAAATTTCGATCCAGAATTACGTACGAAATTTGGGTGTAATAGTGTGTTGTAGATGAGACAGGCTGTGTAGTGTTGACCTCTGATGAAGTGGCTTTCCTGTTAAGGACCTCGCTCGTGTTCATTACCTCAAGCCTCTCATTAAGGACATTGCCTTTATGAATAAATGAAATCTATTGAACATGTTTGGGTAAATTGTAATGAGTGTTGTGGGTTTAAAATATACCATCTCAAAAACGATCACTAAATAGATCTCTCATTGACGTAAATTTAGTTATAACATATAAACATAAGTGAAGCAAGTTTACACACACAAAAAAATGAAAGCTAAAACATTGGAGAAAGTATTGTGAATTCTGCCAGAGGAGCATACGACCAGGACGCAAAATACTGGGGGGAGAAATAGTCTGGAGAAAGCCAGCAAATTAGGTCTTGGCGGCCCACGTTCAAACACCTGGAGGGTGTGACAGCCAACCAGTTCCAACCTTCTCCTTAAACTCCTCTCTCTCTCTCTGTCTCTCTCTCTCTCTCTCTGTCTTTTCTCTCTCATCCTCAATACTCCCTCAACTACCTTAGAGCTAAAGCCCACAAAGAAGACAAAACACAGGGCCATTTTTGGCACGCGAGTCCAGTGGTGCGTTTCGAATAGGAGGATCAAGCTTCCTTAATGGACTCAGCATCATATGTAGGAGGATCAGGTCACTTTAGAGGTATCAGCGTCATGGGATAGGAGGATCACCCATCTTTAATGGCATCAGCGGTCGACGAGGAGGCTACTCTCAGCGGAGCTACCAGGCTACTAGCTCTTGTGGGAAGGTAATCGATGGGGGGTGCTAGGAAGGGGTTATTATGATGTATGAAGGTTATCACGTTATGTATGGTTATCATGTTATTTAGTTGTCAACAAGTTTTGTGTGTAGATAACAGGTTATGTCGTGGTCATCATGTTTTGTAAAGGAAAACATATTATGTGGCGGTTATCATGATTTTTTTTAAGGTTATCACGAAGAAATCTAAGTTTGTGAGTGTGTGTGTGAGTGTGTCTGTTCGCGTGTGTGTGCACACGCGTGTCAGACCCCCAGAGGGTTTCTTGAGGCATGATGACTACGGATTCGGTAGAGGACGACGCCGGTCGTCCGCTGAGAGCTTTTCATCGTCCGCTCCATGTTTTCAACCTGATTGTGTTACGTGATAGCCAACTGAATTAGCCTTTCAGAGGGTGATTAATTAGATTATCCCGGTGAATGGCGGGTAATGGCGGGACCCGAAGTCATTCAGTCGTTAAGGAAGAGGGAACATGACCGGCTGGAGAAGTACATATATATATATATATATATATATATATATATATATATATATCTATTATATATATATTATGTTATATATAATAATATATATCTATATATATAATATATACATGTATCTATATATATATATATATACATATATATATATATTATATATATATACATATATCTATATATATATTATATAATACATATATATATATATTATATATATATACATATATGTATATATATATTTATATATATATATATATATATATATATATATATATATATATATATATATATATATATATATATATATATATTTGATACACCTCAGTTGTATCTAGTCTGGGGACCATTCAGGCTTGTTTGCATATATATATATTATATATATATATATATATATATATATATATATATATATATATATATATATATATATATATATTATTCCTAACATGATCACGATCATTACCTGAGACTCTTCAAGAACCTCTAATTAATTTATAATAAATATGAAATTTTATGTTTTATAATAACTGAATGATTATTGTTAAGATAACTGGTAATTTTAATGCTTTTTTTTACTGCTCTCCTCCCTGATTTATTACTAGTTTGTCCCATTCTCGCCCATGTTTCATTCCTTTTTCGTCCCTAGTTCATCTTCCATTGGTCTCCGGCTCGTCCATCGAGAGTAGACACAGCTTGCTTACCCAAAAAATATTAAGAATTGAAACTACAAAAATTATTTTTCTTTCGAATCTCTGTTACAGGTGTATTTCGCAGCATATATATCTATGACGGTATCCGTCCTTTATCCTTTCAAATATTAAATGGTTTCCACTTGAACTACTTTCTGACTAACCTATCAAGAGTCATATATATGTCAAGTCGATTTTTGCAACGCAATATTCCCCGATAAACTCAACAATTTCCCATCGGAAATTAACAGATGCAGTCTCAAAATCACGTTTCACTTTCACATTCCATTAAAGACCTTTTAACTTTCATCCACAAAAATGACTAGGAAGTTCTTGGCTGATATAATTCACTGTTTAACTTTGAAACACTTCGAAATATTTAAGATAATAAATATATTATATGAACGAAAAAACATAGAAACTGTATTGGAGGGACCTAAAAATCCCCTCTAATGCGTTGTGTGTGCTTCTTTCCGAGGCTAAGAGTCCCCTTCTTCCAGCCAGAGGTGGTATTCCCTTCCTTATATAATATATTAATATATATATATATATATATATATATATATATATATATATATATATATATTCAGATATCTGTCCTGAGGGATTGGTATATGAGCAGTATCTTCAGTGTCTTATGGGGCAGAGAATATGAGCAGAATCCTCACTCAAATAAGCCAAACTAATTTACTCCATTTACGTAAAACTATTTCCACAATAAAACATATAAATAAAATGCACCATTTAATAAAACGTTACTTTAATGGCTCTATTCAAATTTCAATCCCGCAGTAAGTGATAAAAAATGTTTCATAAAGATACACATTCATGAATTATAATGGAAGTGATTTTGCCTTAGAGTGATAATGGAATCAATTCCAAGGTAATTCCCGGCTGAAAATGGACCTAAATTTCACACAATAAAAGTGGGAACTCGTAATAAGAATTGATATAGAGGTTCATCTTTGTTTTAATGGGAGAGTTTCTAGCAGGTTATTCTTGGTTGTCCTTAGAATCAAACGGTGATGAAATAACAGTGTAAGTGCAGAAGGCCTCTACATTCATACGAGTCAGCTCTTTTTTATATCTACCAAAACGCTCCAGCGACCCCACGTCTATTATGAAACAAGATAATTTGTTTCATAAATCAACAAACTTGTTTTCTAACAAGTATCTGTCCAGATCTTTCTTGAATCTGAGTTCTCTAGTTTGAATCTATTACTCCTAAAATACCATTATATAATACTGGTGACTAACAAATCAAGACAAGATTATAGGAAACTACGAATGAGTGTTTGCGCTTGCATAATTGTAGGTGGAATTGTATAATGAAATAATGAATGGCTGTGAGAGACGATACCTTCGTGAAGACAGGAGGAGTCACTACACTCGGTAAAGTACGAAGCTATACGACTAATGAGTGTGTGAACAGATTTGATTGTAATAACAAAGTGCGTTGCATACAGGGGGAATTTGATACGTCAATTTAATATAAATTACACAATACAGATAACCAGAATACACTGCTGCATTAGCATTGCTTCACGGTTAGATCGATTCCATAATACTAGAAAGTTTACTGGTCCTCCTCTCCTGTCCTTCAGCTGTCATACATCCATTCCATGGCCGGCCAGCCACTCTCCCACTCTCAGTCTGTTATTTATCATTCTCTCTCCCTCCATCCCACACTTCTCCTCTACCTCTCTTCACCTTCTCACCCTCGTCTCTCAAACTATTACTCCTAACTCTACCCACCCAGGAACCTATCCCACCCCAATATTCCTCCCTACATCTCCTCCACCTCCCTTCCCATCGACCCCCACTCCCCCCCCTCACGCTCCTCTCCCAACCCGTTCTGTCACCTTCTCCACCCTAAGCAAAGAGTCTCAACTTGAAGACCCCAAGGGGGTCGCTCCCGGAGTTGGCATATTGAATTAGCATCCCTGTGGGATCGTCGGCTAATTTCCCACAAACATTCTGGAATTGGCTTAGTGAAGGGGAGTGATAAAGCCAATTTAAAATCAGGCTTGAGCCAAATTGTGTTTCGATTTGGGATATATTCTAATGCTTGATAACGTTCGGACTAGGAACATCGATGGACTCAGGTGCTCTATCAGTCGCAGTTTATCGCAGCCAATCAGAAAATTGATGTGTTCTGTGCTCCAGCGACTCGCCGGAGCTGCTACTCCGGCGAGTAGCAGCTCTAAATAACGATGTCTGAATGCCAGAACTCTGAACGTAAGCACTCTTATCCAAGTGTGTTACGCATGTCATCTTGTGTTAGTATCAAAATGCAGTATTGTTAATATAATTAATTATATTTTATTCATTTGTACTACTTTTAGTATTCTTTGAAGTTTGTCTTTCTATCAGTCAATTCTATCAGTCAATGTCTGATCGTCTCTCTCTCTCTCAGGATATCAACCACCAACATCTCTCACCACAGAAGTAAAAAACAAACACCAAACATACCTATGAATTTTTAATACATTTTTTCAACGTAGCTGGGATGCTGTAAGAGCATCAGCTGTCCAATCCGGCACTCTTCATAACTGTGATGAGAAACCCAGTGTATGGGAAAATTGGGCTCGGGACATATTTCGCTCCACTCATCAGAGAAGTCAGAAATTTACATCCACATTGAATCCAATATTGTAAAGTGACTCATTCCTATGATGTTATCCGCATTTTTTTTAAAACGAAGTTAATGATATGGGGTGTAAAATACCCAATCCGCAGTCAGTCATTAACAATCAGCCAGTTCTCATTAATAATCATCCTATTCTCATCAACAAAAGCCAAAAGTGATTACATCTTTTTACTGCAGCACGAGAAACATACTTTGAGTGGTATGATAATACACTAAATATGATGTGAAGGAAGCAGTTTCCCGTTTTAAATACAAGAGCTTCAAACGTCCCCATCACCAGCCTTCCGCTAATATATTTTTCGGAACTGTAAACACACACACACACACACACACACACACACACACACACACACACCACACACACACACACACACACACACACACACACACACACACACACGCACCACAACCTATAACGCTTAAAGTTTTACTCCAAAAATTCTTTACGTGTGATAATCCGATTATAATGATAATCGTGATAATACTGAATTATGTCAGTGTGAAAAATATAAAAAAAATCCGCCATAGAAAACGAGCGACAGATTGAAGTATCAGAGTTTTGGATGAAAATAAATAATTTTTTTTTTTTTTTTAGAGTTCTGTTTTTTTCAGCTTCATGCCATATAGTGATCTGTCAAGGTTATTGTCAAAGGGAGCTGTCAGTAGCATCTGTTAAAGGTATCTGTCAAGTTATTTTTCAAAGGATTATGTTAAGATATGTCAAAAGGTTCTGTCAAAGTGAACTGTCAAAGGGATCTGTCAAGATATTTGTCAATGGAATCTGTCAAAGAGCGCAACCAAAAGAACCTGCTTAAAATACTTTATGGAATAAGTCTTTGAAAAAGTTTCGCTAATTCCGAGCAGCAATTTGAATGCAGATACATGTTTTGAGAGTTAAAATAATCCCAACACAAGTGTGTTAAACCAGACTCGCGCGCTATTTGGAGAGAAACTTATTCTGAGAGTTGAATGGAATTACGTGTTTCGACCCTTTGGGAAAGACGAATCAAGTACTTTTGGATTATTGTCTGTGTGGATGGGAGTACGTGAGGATAAGAGACTGTGAGGATAGGCGTTTGTGAGGCTAGTAGTCTAGGAACCTAATAATATTCTTGTCAAGAATAGCTATAGGAGTTTCGAAGAATACTCGTCTATCACTGTCATCTGTACTGAAGGAAATGATCAGATTTTCGCGCACTGAAGATATTATAGTGGAACTGAGAGGAAAAATAAGCTTAAAAAAAATTACACTTGTTTATACCAAATTTCATTGATAAATTTTACATCAGCTAGAACAAACATCACCTATATCTGTTACGTATGTCTATTATATATATATCTATTCTATATAACCATTAAATATCACTATTACATTCGATTATTGCATATTTTTTTGCATATGTCTGTTGCATATGTCAGTTATATAAGCCAATTGCAAATTTATATAACGAATGGCTAAATGCGTCTGTTATTTTGGCTATTACATATACAGTTTATATGACTATTGCGATACTGACGCATCTTCAGAGGATATTAGAAGCTTAATGTTTTAATTTAAGATGACAATTGCTTTCGAAGGTTTACCAAAAGTTTCAGTGGAGTTTCTTAATCTTGTAACCAGGTTCTTTTGAGATCCTTCTTCTGAGATGTAGGCTCTGAGACCATGGGCGTTTGGGGTACATGTGCCCCTTAAGTTCCAGAAGGAGATGGGATAGGAACTCATTAGGCAAACCAGAAACCAAAGAGCAACCAACAGATTAGCTGATAGGTTAGGTTTCAGGTTCTGTCAACAGAACCTAAACCTAACCAATCTGTACTTAGACCTCTGATATATAATAATATTAATTTTTATAAGAACGTCAACTGGAGCCATGCTGGGACTCTGAACTACCAACATGGGCACTCCAAAATGCACGTTTTCAACCACTGAACCTCTGGGGTGTTGTGCATTATTTTGTATATGATAAAAAGTATATTTTTGATAGACAATCCGTTAAAATTTATGAATGCATCTGTTGGTCGGCTACTTTTTTTAACAAGCCTAGCCTGAGGACAAGCTAGGGTGTTTGGAAGTTGGATTAACGAGCATTTGGTCTCTCTTCATGAGGATGTTCGGCTTCAAACTTAGGAATAAAGTGAAGCAATTTTCGAGTAACAGTGATGCACAATTGCTGGATTGAAGAGCTTTGCAATAATGTTCTGACTGGTTGAATCATGGACAGTAGAGCTGTGAAATAATTCCACAATAACGTGAACTGATACAGTTATCTGCCAGGAAAAAAAATCACAAATTTCGACCAATAAGAAACGAACAGAACTGGAAACTATTAACATAGAATCTGCCGTAAAAATGTTAAAATATATATTAATATTTTAAAGCCATCCCATGAGCATCGCAACAAGTACAACAGACCATTTTTGGATGTTTGACAAATAGTTGATACAAGTACATATAATTTTTGGAAGATAGGTTTGTTGAAGGCTTATAGTATAATGCGGATATCCACCAGAATATATTGAGGGGACGAGTTCGCTTAAGCCAAGTAATTTGTGCCTTGCAATAGCGGTATAGTAACCTGGTATTAAGTGCAGCTTCATACAGTAACTACTTTGTCATGGGACAACAGGCTATTAGAGGTATTATCTGGGCCTCATTATGGGGGGCGAGAGTGGGTGTTGTCAGCGGTAATGATGTCTAATTTACCCCCTCATGAATAATGCAGTGTGATGAGGAGAGGATGTAGTTAGTTACTGTGGCGTGTGTGGTGATGAATGTGTTGTGGTGGTGAAGGGTGGCGGTGGTGTTGTGGTGGGGGAATGTGTTGTGGTGATGGACAGGAGGTGGTGTACTAGCGGGTTTGTTGTGGTGGAGAAGGGAAGGAATTTGTGGTGATGGAGGGATGCTATGGTGGTGGTGAGTTGTCGTAGTGGTGATGGGAGTGTTGTGGTGGTGATGGGAGTGTTGTGGTGGTGATGGGAGTGTTGTGGTGGTGATGGGAGTGTTGTGGTGGTGATGAGAGTGTTGTGGTGGTGATGGAGTTAGCGGAGTAAAGAGAAGGAAAAAAATCCACAACAACAAGAACTTATGTGGCAAACACGTGATATAAGGGTTAAGAAAAGATCAACAATAAATAGAAACAGGGAGAACAGAAAGATAAACATGAAGGAGAGATAAGACGAAGAGAGATACAAGCAGATACGCAAGGTTGGAGTAGAGGAGAGATAGCAAGTCCGGACTCACACCTTCAGGCAGCTCCCAGTTAACAAATGGTTACCAGAATCAGCTAACAATGAACGTCCAAATCAAAGAGTAACAGAGAGGCAGATAAACATGACAGAGTGGAGGGAGATAACTAGGGATAAACACAATAAAAGGCAGACACTGAATAGAGGGAGAGGGGGTACACCAATGTAAGGCAGAGAGGACAAAATTGGAGGAGAATAAGACTATTAACAAATGGGTAGAGAGAACACAGGAAAAAATGCTGAGAACTGTACTGATATTTGAAGAAAATCAGTGGTTTAACAAATGGTTTGAAAGGAGGGGGACAGAGAGGAACGACAGAATTGAGAGAATGAGGAAAGGAAGAAGGCAACAGAGAAAATGGAGTTGGAGCGAGAGGCAGGAAGAAGTGAGAGAAGATTGATGAACAGAGGAAGTGGCCAGGAGAGGTTTTGTGCTGAACCACAGTTTTCATTTTATTATCCTTGGTAAGTCGCCGGAAGTGTTTGGGGGAAGATAGGAATAGAGCGGAAGGAAGCTAGGGGAGGTAGAGAGGGCTGTGGGAGGAGGAGAGGGGTGTGGAAAAGGGCCGAAAAGAACCAAGACTTGACAAAAGTGGAGAGGGAATGGAAGAAGCGAAATCGCAAGAGAAGGGATAGAAGTGGCAAAGAATGGAATAGTTTGCTGTAATCTATGTGTAAGTGGGATGGTAAGGGCTTGGGAGCGCTTTCTAATATTGGAAAGTATGAATTTGAAGGATTTGGAGGACTAGCTGAGATTGGGAAGCATGAATGTGAGGACCTGAGAGGGCTGGCTAAGATAGGGAAGAGTCATTGTGAGGGCTTAGAAGGTCTGGCTAAAATTAGGAAGAAAGGCTATGGAGGGCTGGCTTAGATAAGGAAGATCAATGTGAAGGAGAGCTGGCTAAGATTAGGAAGGAACGAAATGAGGATCTGGAAAAGTTGGAGAGAGTCGTAGATGTGGACCAGTGATCTTCCACAATGTAAAAACACCGTCCTGAAACTTAGAATTATTTTCTGTTGTGTAATATTGCCCATTTCTTCCTCCAAAATCCTCTTTTTATTACATACAATTTTCTTAATATATATTATCGGGTTGGTCAAATGATGTAGTCATATCTAAAACAATTCGGAAGTAATTTAATTTTCACTTATATTTTCTTATTAGTTTAACAATAAGCTTTGTAGATTTATGGAACAAATTACCGGGTAACATAATAGACGTTAGATTTTTGGTTTGTTCCCAAATACGTTAGACATGTATATGAACGAGTCTGAGAGGATATAAATAAGAGCTACCTCGTAAGGGTCAATAAGAGCACCACCTCCATAACAGCACACCTCTACAACCACCACAATACAACGACTACAACACTCACATTACAAACCATTTAACTCACATTAGCACCCAGCACAACACTACAACAACGTGTATACAATTTTCACATTAGCGTGCCTACCAGCAGTAGCAGAAGGACACCATCCATCTGCTTCTTCCACCCGCAGCAGCAGCAGCAGCAGGAACCTGCTCTGCTTCTTCCAAGTGCAGCAGGGGAACCCATTCATAGTATCCCAAGCAGCAGCAGGAGAAGCCATCCCATATATCCCTAGCAGCAGCAGGAGAAGCCATCCCCAGTATCCCTAGCAGCAGCAGGAGAAGCCATCACATATATCCCTAGCAGCAGCAGGAGAAGCCATCCCAAGTATCTCTAGCAGCAGCAGGGGAACCCATCCCATATATCCCTAGCAGCAGCAGGAGAAGCCATCCTTATATCCCTAGCAGCAGCAGGAGAAGCCATCTCTAGTATCCCTAGCAGCAGCAGGAGAAGCCATCCCTTACATCCCTAGCAGCAACAGGTGAAGTCATCCCCAGTATCCCTAGCAGCAGCAGGAGAAGCCATCCTAGTATCCCTAGCAGCAGCAGGAGAAGCCATCCCTAGTATCCCTAGCAGCAGCAGGTGGAGCCAAACATTACGACCCTCAGCAACAGCAGGAGACCGGTGACGTTGGGGGAGCTGGGCAGCCGGAGGGGTCATGAGAGATCAATTTGGTCCAGTAATTAAGAGATGAGTTCCTGGTGGCTTGTGGTGACGTCCGCTCCTGATGCTGTCGCTCTAGTTGTTTACAAGGATTCTGCTGCTTTTGCAGCTGTTTGTTATAGCTGCTGCTGTTGCTGTTTTTATATACTGTTTTGTTACTACTGTTGCAGTTACTGCTGTTTTAATTGTTTTGCTGTTTTTACTGCTTGTGTTGAGATTTTTTGTTGAGGTTCTTATTGCTGTTGTTGTTTGCGTCACTCCACTGACCGTCACAGCTCCACTGACCGTCACAGCTCCACTGACCGTCACTGCTCCACTGACCGTCACAGCTCCACTGACCGTCACAGCTCCACTGACCGTCACAGCTCTACTGACCGTCACACCGTCACAGCTCCACTGACCGTCACAGCTCAACTGACCGTCACAGCTCCACTGACCGTCACAGCTCCACTGACCGTCACAGCTCTACTGACCGTCACACCGTCACAGCTCCACTGACCGTCACAGCTCCACTGACCGTCACACTGACCGTCACAGGAAACACGAAACAACGACTCCATCTTCACTCAAGTCGAGTTGTGTTAGAGGCTAGAAAACCTCTCTTAATCCAGCGTCTGATAACCTTCATTCTTGCTATATTAAAACTGCTTTATTGGTATTTAATATGCAATTCCGATTTTTTTTGTTACTTTATGAAAGTTGTATTATGGTATGCAAATACGGGTTGGTTTAATTTATATGCATTAGAAACACAGCCAGCCATAATAACTAGGAAATTAGTAAAAAAAAAATAGATAGTTGAAAGGGATATGACTAATATATATATATATATATATATATATATATATATATATATATATATATAGGTGCAAGCAATTGGCGTAACCAAAGCACATTAATCGAAACCTGAAGAATGGTAAGGTAATCATGAGGCGCACATGCTAAGCAGGGAGCACCAGCACGATTATACAGCACTTGAAAAGGATATGAGGACAGGATGCTGGGAGAGGAAGGAGGGAAAGAATGGTGCCTAACTACTCGAATGATGAGGAATCGAACGTCGACTTGCAAGAAGCGAGGCCCGTCAGTATAATGACCAGTCCAAGTGATCTCAGAAAACGATGAGAAATAAGGAACAAAAATATAATCAAATATAATTAAAGGAAGAAAGTGAATTAGACGCTTGGAGGAACAGGATGCGTCCCCGTCTTTGTCCTTTCCTCTCGTCCATCTTGAGACCACTCTAGTTAGGGGCCCACGAGGAGAGCAGAGAAGAGACATGAAGACGAATAGTCCCCAGGGCCCCATAAGTAACACAGTTACAGTGGCCGATAAGGGCCCCTAACAGTGTCTTGCTTCACAGTCGCCGCTGCTTCCTGAGGACTCACGAGAACCAGCACCAGGAACCCCCTGGGAACCTCTGGCCCATATTGACCTTATTAACGATATCAAATATTAAGTGACCAGCAATACGACGAAAATAAAATATATACATATATATATATATATATATATATATATATATATATATATATATATATTATATATATATATATATATATATATATATATATATATATATATATATATATATATATATATATATATATATATTTCAATGGGATACGGAAGGAATAATGTTATGGAACCTAAGAGTTTTATTATTTAAGTTTAAAGGCAAAAGCTTTATAGTTGTCTATACTACTGCTGCTCTGCTACAAATTTACAAACAACCAATTGTTCTCTGCCTCCATTGCCACCCTCTGACTCGCTTGCCACCCCTTGCCTCTAGTGCCACCCCTTGCCTCTAGTGCCACCTATTTCTTCTCCCACTTTCACCCCTTTACCTCCCTTGCCATCCCCGTCACCAGTGTTCTCCAATTGCTACCTACTGCCCATCATTCTATCCCTTGTTACCACCCCTTCCCTTCCTAGCCACCCCTTTCCTTCCCTCAACTATTTGCCGTTCTCGTCATTCCCTTGCTGCCTCTCTAGCCCCTCTCCCCTGCCTCGCTTGCCACCCCTCGCTGCCCCTTGCAACCTCGGGATGCAATACAATCCACCAAAATGAGGGATCGAGCTGAGGTGGTAGCGTGCAGGACTTTATGTTATGCTGTAAATTATACGATACTCCGGGGAGCCTGTATATTGTTGGAGCATTGTGATGACAGGATGGAGAGAGAGACAGAGAGACAGGATAGTAATAGCTAATGACACTCAGTAGGATGTGTCATGATTCTATTTTGGTTAGAAATTAATTTCATCCATGTGTCGCGTCAAGTAGGAACACCTCGAATGTTATGCAAACATTTCTCTCCTCTTAACATTTCCTTTCCACTCTTTTCCTCTCCCACTTTCTCCCGCACCTACTCTTTCCCTTCTCTGTCCCTCTGTTCCTCTCATCCAACTGCCATAGATCATTACTCTCCCTCCCCTCTCCCCCTCCTTTAAATGTCCCCTCTCCTCCACCAAAATGCAGGAAGCTCTACTCCTGCTTAATATAATGGCCTTTAACACGTATTTCAACTCTGGGCCATTACTGCGGATCGGCTCAATGGCTCGGCAATGTTTCTATTTAATGGAGTTCAGGAGTAAGTGGCCGGTGCTGGAGTTAGTGCAGGCTTTTATCCCATGGTCAGACTGCCTGCTGAACTTTCTGTGTACTCGTTTATTTGTTAAATTGTTGAGGAAACCTTTTGCTGTTTAGAACAGGAAGGCTTTAAACAGATGAACAAATTCACAAGGGCCGTGACGAGGGTTCGAACCTACGTCCGAGAGGATCCCAGACGCTGCCTTAATCGAACTGATTTACACTGATGCTCTGAGGAAGACTGTCATTGAGGCATAAATTTTGTGTTATTTTTTCGCCAGGTTGCAAAACTCTGAGAGAAAGTAATTGCAATAAAAAATGTATAAGAGAGTATTGAGGCAATGTTATGGAATTGAACTCGCGTCTCTGGTCTCATAGATACATCACGTTTTTAGGATTTCATTGAGCATAGAATATATGTTGCCAAAACTAATAACGTTATGAAAGAATTAACATTTAATTTGACAGTACAAATCATACATGTAACATTATATTGGAATTGGGCTACTTTACTGGAGAACATTACATTTGCTATAATCCACGTGTATTTAAGAACTTATTGACATAGGAATCTAGTATTTTGTGTTTTTACTTTAATTCAAACAAATGCAAAACTTCACATAAATTTTGTGATGGAAAGTAATTATCATAAGAAAATTCCAAGCCAGTATGACTTGTGCTAGTAAAGGAATATGGCTTAGACCAGCTTAGAACTGGGATATGAAAGAAGCAATGAAACTGTTCCTTGTCACAGGGATTATCGTGGATTGTAAGCCGACTCGGCAATAAACGAGGCCGTAGCATTACCTACCAGTACAAGTTGAGACTGTCTAATATGAAATTGCTTGCTTGAAAGAAACGCTCTCCTGATACTCAACCCTTCAGGACAAGAATTGTCTTTGAGGGCGTTTTAACTCAACCTTTGAAGAAATTCATTACACTGTAATATGTTTCAAGGGATAGCTGGTGCCACGCTGACTAGGACACAAACACATGTACACCCATGCACTCACACACACACGCACTCGCTCATTCAAACTCTCACACATGTCATGTGACAAAGAGTACCGGGAAGCCTGGACACAACGAGTGTATCTCTCATTCTGCAACTGCACTTAGATAATAACACACACACACACACACACAGACAGAGGAGGACAGCTTGAGACTTCAAGAAGACCTGGACAAGCTGCAGGAATGGTCGAACAAATGGCTGTTAGAGTTTAACCCAAGCAAATGTAATGTAATGAAGATAGGGGTAGGAAGCAGGAGACCAGATACAAGGTATCATTTGGGAGATGAAATACTTCAAGAGTCAGAGAGAGAGAAAGACCTGGGGGTTGATATCACGCCAGACCTGTCCCCTGAAGCTCATATCAAGAGGATAACATCAGCAGCATATGCCAGGTTGGCTAACATAAGAACGGCCTTTAGAAACTTGTGTAAGGAATCTTTCAGAACATTATATACCACATATGTCAGACCAATCCTGGAGTATGCGGCTCCAGCATGGAGTCCCTATCTAGTCAAGCATAAGACTAAACTGGAAGGGGTCAAAGGTTTGCCACCAGACTAGTACCCGAGCTGAGAGGTATGAGCTACGAGGAGCGACTGCAGGAATTAAACCTCACTTCGTTGAAGACAGAAGAGTTAGGGGGGACATGATCACCACATTCAAGATTCTCAGGGGAATCGACAGGGTTGATAAAGACAGGCTGTTTAACACAAGGGGCACACGCACTAGGGGACACAGGTGGAAGCTGAGTGCCCAAATGAGCCACAGAGATATTAGAAAGAACTTTTTTAGTGTCAGAGTGGTTGACAAATGGAATGCATTAGGAAGCGATGTGGTGGAGGCTGACTCCATACACAGTTTCAATGTAGATATGATAGAGCCATTAGGCTCAGGAAACTGTACACCTGTTGATTGACGGTTGAGAGGCGGGACCAAAGAGCCAGAGCTCAACCCCCGCAAGCACAACTAGGTGAGTACAACTAGGTGAGTACCACACACACACACACACACACACACACCCCCACACACACACACCACACACACACCACACACACCCACACACCACACACACACACACAANCTCATCTCACTTGTTTATACGGTTTATAATGGAGCAGGAGTGTCATATCTCCCTGGTTTATTATGATTTGACGAAAGAGATTTAGACTAGTTGAGTACAATTAGAGATAAGTTATTGTTGCTTCCGCACGTCCCCTTCTACAGTTCTGGAATATATCTGAGGATGGGATAGAAATTGGCATCTGAGGACGAAGTTCCCATCCTCTTGATTCATTAGGATACGTAACCTTCATGGCTTGGTACCTTCTTTTGACAATTACTAACTTGGTCCATAGGGAATCGACCGCCAACCCGGCCAGAAGCGATTCAATCGCTTCTGAAGAGCCCAAGTTGAGCGCTGTTCACCAGCCGAGCATTTAATTATTTTGCTTTCTTGAAATCAGATTCGAATCCAACTTGTGAACTAGTTACAAGCCTGGAACCTCCTTACACTCTCTCCCCGTGGGCCAAGGGTCTCGAAACCTTTGGGAACAAAGTTGTACAGGTAATCTATTTCCCGGTTGTTGTTTGATTTGTGGCAGCGGCTCCTGTTTGACCAACAGAGAGGGTGATGTATATAGTATGTAGCTGCCAAGGTGGATACAAAATTGTGTTATATATATATATATATATATATATATATATATATATATATATATATATATATATATATATATACACACACGGGAAACTGGAAGTAAAAAGGAACATTCTAGGAAGTTACTTGCGTCTCTTGCACAAAAACTTTGCAGCTGAGATTGTCAGCCATCGTAATTACCTTGAGAATTTACTGCCAAAAGTTGATCCTGCGTGTAAAAGGCTTCTAAAACTCAGAACGCAGTATCTGAGAAGGGAGGGGGTGAAGCCAGAGTTTCTGAGGAAGTAAAAGTGAAGCCTCAGTGCATGAGGGAGGGAGGGTGAAGCCTCGTTTTCTCAGAGAGGAAGATTGAAGCCTCTGTCTCTGGGAGGAATGGTGGAACCTCAGTGTCTCAGGTTGCGAGCGTGAAGCGTCAGTATCTCAAGGAGGGGGAAACGTTATTGGCAAAAGAAGAACAGTGTCAAAATCAGTATCTCTTAGCAGATGGTGCAGCTTTGGCAGTCTCCTGGTTGTACTTTCAGAGGATGAACTTCCTTCTTCCCAGCACCCAGCTTCATCACCTCTCACTGGCTTCGGTTATTGGCACAGGTCATTTTGTAGTGTCTTGAGAGTCTTCCACTATGTATATCCTTCTTATTATGTTATCATACTTCAACAAGCCACACCAAGACCTTGCAGCTCTACAGACAAGTAATGAGTCTATCTGATAAGTCATTCACATTGATCAGGGTCGGTTTTAAGGTCATGATGGAAATCCTTATGAAATTCCACTTGTACGATCATCTATTTTACAGGTTTTCCTTCATCCACTGGAGCACATTTCCAGTCATTCCTTGTAAATTGATGGATATATGACCTTTCTATTGTATTTTATTTAATAAGGAGAAAAACAATTTCCACTTGTTTGACAGTTTTGAGTAAGAGCGTCCTGTGGGGTACTGTGTCGAAGGCTTCCTGACAGCCCCAAAATGCACAGCTGGCCCTCACTTCTCTGTCTTGCCTAATCTGGTACTTATTTTAAATTAATAAAAGACAACATTATTAACTGAACCCTTCAGCTATTCCAATTATTTTCATTCCATTCTTCCAGCTTTTCCCCCAATTTCCCTTCTAGTTATGCTTCTTCCCTATTTATTTCCCCTCCTATTCAAGCTTCTTCATTTATTTCCCAGCCAAGATTCCATTGCACTTCCTTTCTCCCTTACTCCTTCCTATTTCCATCGAACTCTTACATATCCCTCCCTTTCCCTCTAATTTTCCCACTGAATCCCTCTCCCTCCCTCTCTCCCTCTCCAGCGAACAAGCGCGAGACACTTCATTGCAAATTCAGCATTTAACGCGACTCTGGCATGGAATTAGGACCCAAATGTTTTGCTAAATACTGCTGTTTTTACAAAGGCACGCGGGCTAGTTAGTGGGTCGCGGTGCGGCTCCTGCTGGGTCGCGCGTGTCCATCTACACTTACAGATCGCTGTAATTATTTTTAATTCATATTTACGAGCACCAGCATTCTTCTGTCCTGGATTTTATGATGTTTGGAAGCGTGTCTTATTTTGCGTGTTTTGTAGCTGGCGGGACGATGGGTTCGGAGCTGTTGTTGATGGTGGTGGTGATGGTGACAGCGTCACTACACCTGTCTTGGTGGGGATGGTGACAGCAGGTGTGGTGGCGTATACTGTTGGGAGACATGGTAACTTGTGGTGAGCCATGGTGACTGGTGTTGACCCAAGGACACTAGTGGTGATCTATGGTGACTGGTGATGAATCATGGAGTCTCGTAACGAGCCATGAAGACAGGACCCAAGACATGGAGTCTGGTAACGAGCCATGGAGACCGGTATAGTGAGCCATGGGGAACTAGTAGCAAGCCAGGGAAGTTATGGTTTATCACAACTATATGAAGTGTGGTATGATTCCTCTTCGTCAATCTTCATTGAGGAATGAATGAAGGTGTGTACTTTGCTCTCCTGCAGTTATGCTTTGACATCCCAAAGTGCCGTAATGACGAGGAAGTGCAATATAGTGAGCCAACGACCAATACCAAACACAGGGGAACAAAGGGTGTATATGTCCCCGCCTGTTTGGCGAAAATTTGTGAACCAGATATATTTCAGTGTCAGATCGTGACCTCTAATCAAATTTCATCTTGTCTGTCTTAAGATTGTCTTCTTACGACGTTCTCCACTTATTGAAATTGTTTCTCTCTTCATCATTTCAGTTCCCCCACATACCTATGTCTGAAGAGCATCCCTCCACAGGATTGTCCACACCCCAACTCTCCATCTTCAACCAGCATTTCTCTACATCAACTTCACATCCCACTTTCCTCTCTCGAACAGCATCTCCACAAGAACTCAACACTAAGCCTCTCTCTCTCTACGAAGCTCATTACCTTCACCGTTATGTAACTCAGCATCATCACCTACACGAGAACACACACACATATAACTGCTTACTCGTGTCTCTGGAAGGACTGGCCGAGGCGTCAGAGACGCTCCACAATTTCCTACAAGATTGACTTGAGTAATCAGATTCTGTAACCGTGTTCAGGGCGCTCGACAGTGACTCGCAGGAGACAGGCTGCAGGAGAAGTGAAATGGAATTGGGCGTTCAAAATAGAGGAGGCTCCAGCCTCATCTTCGGGAATACTTAATTAAAGTCCATGAAATTTCGGGATTTACGAAAGTTGGAAGAATTCATAAAAGATATACATTGTTTTCGTGGGAATGGTCAATTCTTCCGGTGTGGCATGTCAGGCGAGCTGGAAGGTCCTAGTGTGACATGTCGGGCGAGCTGGAAGGTCCTGGAGTGGCATTCCAGGCGAGCTGGAAGGTCCCTGAGCGGAGTCAGGTGGCCGAAGCCGATGCCAAACAAGAAGATACAAAATTGACATCTGCATCCACCTGCTGCTCAGTCTTCGCTGCCAACGCTTTCAATCGGTGGCTTTACATGTTCTTCGTAGTTATTCTGTTCTCCCCCAGGTCCTTACTAGCTCTCCAGTTACCTCAATTGTTTCATACATTCTTATCCTATTTTGCTTGCTCTTTATTCTCTCGCTGACTTTAGTAGTGTTTGTGTGTGATCTGCACAATACCTGTTTTCTTTGTAGTGTATGGATATTTTTTGTCCCTATCAAAGAATTCATGCAAATAATCCATTAACACACACGTGACACGAAAGTAACGACGTATCGGTTTGGCCTGGATTACCAAGTCTTGATATCCAAGACTTGATAATCCAGAAAGGATAGAAACATCCTCGATGGCATTTCAGGTGTTGGGTTGCATTATTTGTTTTGGATTTGTTATTTTGACTTATTCTCTGCATATTCTTCATGCTTTATCCATCATCCTGTCTTAGCACTTCTTGAAGTTGCTAATGGAACGCAGCACCAGGTGTGTTCCAGACACATTGCCATTTACGCAAACACTTACGAAACCTGTACATCTTTCCTCATTTACAGCGGGTTTGTTTACATGTATTAAACAGTCTATGAGCTTCAAAACATCATATCCCAAGGCTATTATTGTTATAAACAACCTCGCTGTGTTCGGAGCTTATAAATTGTTTAATAATGAAAAAAGCGCCGTGATCAAGGAAAGATGTACAGGTTTCGTGTTTGATGAATCCTGACCTAGATTTAGAGATGTCCAAATGGCATTTGATCGCCACGGGGAGAGAGAGAGAGAGAGAGAGAGAGAGAGAGAGAGAGAGAGAGAGAGAGAGAGAGAGAGAGACAGAGACAGGTATATCGATATGGTTTAGATTATTTGAAACTGTAAATTTGTCAGTACTAGATCACAACTTTCAATTCATCTACTGTCAACTCCATGGAAACTCTTCAACATTTTCTCCTCACTTTATTGGATCTCTTCTTCGTCCTCTTCCTGGATAACTTATTTTCTCCTCATGGATCGATTTTTACTTTACATTTTAGATCTCTTGTTCCTAATCTTCTACCTGTAACTCTTCCACCTACATTTCCTCCTACTCTGCTGCTCCTTCTGGATATCTTTTTACTCCTAGTGAATATTTTCTCCTTAGATTTTGTAAATCCTCCCTCTCCTGGATCGTTTCTTCTCCTATTTACAATAATAACAATAGAATCTGCAGGACGCGAAAGATGGTAGCTTCCCAATAGCCTCCATCCGAACACACTTTATTAGACACGAACAGCTTATTTTACACATCTCTGAATTCTGATTAGAATAACAAAAGACTTTCATGCAAAAATAAATTCTCTATGTCAGATGTTTGACGCTCCAAGGAATTTGCTCCTTAAATACACACACACCCACTCATACACCCACTCACACACACAAACACACAACACACACGCCACACACACACACACACACACACACCTCACACTCACACTCACACACCACACACCACACACACACACAAGCAAAAATAGATCACTAAACTACAATAATACCTTAAAACAAATATAATATTTAGTAGAACAAGAGTTTGAAAGAAATTAATTAATAAGCTTTTCTTATATGAACCGTAATAAGATTACTTATAATAAGGACATGTCAGTTGTGGAACGGACCTGATCAGCCTCTTTACGTATGCATCTGATAGACATAAAACTACATGTGATGACTGCACATGCACGAACACACGATGCATATATCAAATTAAAACAAAAAATCCATTGGTGAAAGTTTTACCCTGGGTAAAAATAACTTATGATAACATTTAACATTGTAAGTTAACAATGCACTGTCTCTTGCTGAATTAGAATGAAGTAAAACAACAGAAACTCATGTATTCACTTTGTCAAATATTTAGAGCATGTCAGATACACAATATTCTCATGATGTATGGAATCGTGAAGATTCTACATAAAATCTTCATCGATGTATGTGTAATTATCTGCACTACGTTAGTCGTACAGCTTCCGTTACACATTTCATCAATAATTAATGAATGCAAGATAAATACAAACATGTACTGTTAACAGCCGTCATCATAACCCACACACACGTTAATACCAGAGCTATAAAGGCCTAGAAAACGGGATGCCTCAGACGCGCCCCCTGGACGCTTGAGAGTAATGGGCGCTGACACACAACATCTAGAGAGACAACATCTTCACGGGATGTCAACATTCTCATAAAAGAAATGGTTTCAGAGCCTTGGTTGAGTTGGGGAGGGGGGTGGAAGTCGCTGGGATGACTACAGCAGGACTTGAGAGAAGAGTTTGAGTTAAGGAGGACCTGGAGGTAAGGGATTTTGGAGTAGGACGTTGGTGGCGCAGTGGTAACACATGCGCCCCTCTTCCTTCGAGCGATTTGTCTAGGTACAAGTCCTGGCTAAGGAGGATAGTATGAGCGTCAAATCTTAACTGGTCGCCTCTGTTCACCCAGCAGTAACTGGGTACCTGGTTATTAACTGACTGGCGAATCGTCTTTCAAGGAAACTAGCAGGTAAGGCTTGTAATGAACTACACAATGGGAAAGCTCTTAGCCTGCTACTAGGAGTCAGAAGCTGTTTGTTCCTCTACTTACCTGTCTAAACTGATTTTAGGAAGACGGGTGGAAGACCGTGACTAGCTAGTCTCATAGCAAGGATAGCAGTAAGTACTTGTCTGAAAATGACATGACATCGCTAACTAAAACGTCACATTACGTGTATTATAGTCCCCCAATGTATAATACTATGAACAGCAGCGGCTCTCAAATTGTATTCATCACTTCATATTTTGCACTTCGTGGCCGATCTTGACAGCATGTTATATGGTAACATGGCAAGGTAGCTCATGAACTTTCGAATGAATACATACTACGCCGCTATGACTCAGAACAGATGTATAGGTTTCGTAAGTAGACAAATAAATGTTCGTGGAATCCTGATGATTAGGAGCTCATTGGAGTTCTAACTACCATATACAACATACATGCATATTTTATGTATTTATATATACAGGGGGTTTCAATAAATGTACTCGTGTTTCAAAAAAATGTACTCACTCTTGATCCCTTGGTGTTATCAGCGTTGTCTGGACAATAATGGACATCAATTTGAACATTCGCAAACATAACACGAGTAGTATACAGAGAGAGAGAGAGAGAGAGAGAGAGAGCGAGAGAGAGAGAGAGAGAGAGAGAGAGAGAGAGAGAAGAGAGAGATAGTCAGAAGACTTGTGGTTGAAGCATCAATATTCACATCCAGGTAGATATGATCAGACGAATCTCCAGAGTGAGGGGAGCGTGAATACATTGTATAAACCCCATGAATGGTCTGGGGGTCACGTCCAGAGGCCCCTCGCTAACACAATATACACGCCAGAGACACACGCGCACACACAGTGTTGTCTTCTCATATTCATGGCAACTCATACAGCATCATATTCATGGTAACTCCTGAAGCATTCATATTTTCGTTTTACGTTTATATTCACGATGCCATGCTCAATCTGGGTTGTGGTCATGAGACTTTCAGTGACATGTCACACTCAGATTTTGACAGTTCTTGATACAGTAGGCTTATCAGGCCACTCCGGCAGTATTGACAACTGTCAAGGCGTGACACTTCGGAGGCATCACATTTTCATTAATTTATTCTACTCTCCTGGTATTCTCTTTTTCCTCTATCACTCCCTCCTTCCATACTTTCATTCCTCCTTGCCTTCTCTCCCTCTCAATTTCTCTCCTCCCTCATTCCTTCCATACATCCTCTCCATCCATCCCTTCTCCCTTGCTCCTTCCCTCCCTTTCTCCTTAATATTTTTCCTTTGAATCATATCACTATTTTCTACTTTTCTCCTTCACACCCTCCCTACAGCCTCTAGCCTGTTGTCACTCTTCTCTCCATTTCTTCCTTCTCTCCCTCTTTTCACCAGAATTGAGAGGCCTTAGCAATGAGGTCAGGTTTAGGGAACTCACCCTTGCAACTGTAGAGGAGTGAAGAAAGACAGGGAATACGATTATTACATACAAGATCCTTGGGGCATAGAACAAGTGGATAAAAGAGCCTTTTTAATTAAAATAGGTAGGACAAAGAGATATGAACGGAAGCTGAACACACACAATTGAGACGTAGAGGTGTAAGGAAGTTCTCTGTACGGTGGTTGGAAAGTAGAGTGCACTGTAGGAAAAAGTGTGTTGAAACCATTTTCATCCACAATTTTAAGACAAAATTACGATTCTAACGTTAATGCTGAGAGAGGTAGAGCTGACATGTAAGCGGCATAGAGAAAGAGAGAGTGTACGGCGTAGTCACATCTGATAAGTAAACACCCACAACCCCCAACACCTCCACACACCACACACCCCCCCACACATCACACCTCCTCCCACACTCCCACACACCACACCCTTATACACACCCACCACACCAACCCCCTATACACACCACACCCCCTATACACACTCCCACACACCACACCCTCTCCACACACCACACCCCAAACCCTCCACACCACATG
>WNGS01052365.1:7145830-7163142 GCA_020271785.1 Procambarus virginalis
GTATACACCCCCCACACACACCACACCCCCCAACACACCCCCACACACCACACCCCCTATACACACCACACCCCTCCACACACTCCCACACACCACACCCCCTCCACACACCCCCACACACACCACTCCCCCTCCACACACTCCCACACACCACACCCCCTCCACACACCCCCCACACACCACACTCCCCCCTATACACCACACACCAACAAGAAGGGCTCAAGAATACCCTGTACAGGACCGATATTAAAGCGTGTAAGGGAGCTTACGACTATCAACTCCATCTGGCGACGTCCCCGGGGCCCTCACGACCGCTGGTGCCACCAAATGGGAAGGGAAACGGGAGAGAGAATTGAAAATCGGTGCGAATGGGTAAGGGAGAGACGGAGAGAAGGATGGGCAAGGATCATCTCCTTGGCCGATTTCCACGCCGCACACCTGTGTTCCGAGAAACCATTTTGGGGGGAGAGAAAAAAGAATGCTTGAGGAAGGGGTTGGGAAAAGAGAGGTAGAAAACGTAAGAGGAGTGGCGAAAGAAAACGGCAGATAAGGGGAGACTGATAAAAAATAAATAACTAATTCCCGTTCCAAAGGGATGTGAAAGTTGTATCAGGCGTATACTGGGGCCCGTCTACGGATAACTACCGACCTCCCCACGATAACGATCCTCATTAGTTACTTAAGTTAAGGGTAACTATTTCCTGTTAGGTAAAAAGAGGTATCAAGTGCCCAACAGAACGTGCCCAAAAATTTCAGTGCCAACCAGGGATCCTTGATTGAGAGTCGAGAACGTAGGCCACTATACTGGCACACCCACATGAAGGAGATTCCAAGTAGGCCTATTGGCACATACGAAACAGACGCTATTTAAACACCCAATCAACAAATCTGAAAATAATAAATTACAGTAATGAATTAAAATCTAAAAAAAGTAATACAAAATTTTATTAAATGAAAGAATTGACGACGTTACGGTCCTTGACCTGAATCACCATTAAGTTGTATAATGATAAGGGAGTCGTCTTGACAACTGGTCCACGACGGACCGAAACGTCGTCAATTATTTTATTTTCAAATCTGTGTGTTTGGTGTCTAATTTTCAGTCCCGTTATTGTGACTTACTGTCTATTGATCCTATTAATCAACGCTTAACTGGGTGTAGGTGTCCAACAAAAAACTAAATCTTCAGCCAAGAATTCCTCGAGCCAAATCATCACATCATCATCTTGGTGACAGAAACGTTCGAACCTTCTCTATTGCTACAGGTGTAATGACGTATAATATATATACGTCATCTTTATATCATCATCTAATATATCATCTTTACGGCCTTGAATACCGAACTTGCAAGTGAAATTCCTCTGATAAAAGTAACTTGCAAAAGGAACAAAAAATTTAATTTGCAACTAATATAAATTCAATTCTAAATTGAACATATTTAAGAATTTGTTAAATTACACGGCGAGGACAAAACTTTATTGAATTTGTTTTCGTTAAAACACAAATAAACAATCATTCTTGAAGAACCATAAAGCCTCAATGAATGAAAAAAAAAATCCAGAAAAATGAACAATGATCACGGTGAAGATCATGAAGAGACTGAATGACCTAAGAGAGAATGATCGTGTCTTGGCACAGTCGATTAAGGCACGTCTGGGATCCTTTCAGACATAGGTTCGAACCCTCGTCACGGCCCTTATGAATTCGTTCACAAAAGAGAACATATCAAATGAAACGAAACATCATCGTGGAAGACGAAGAACCTTCAGTACCAAGCATTACACAGATCGAACACATCAAAAGGGTTGCTGCCCCAGGAGGCAGAGACACTCCAGCGAACGCTACAGACTGTGACAGAGTGCTCACTGCAGCTCCAGCAGGCCATAAACACGCCCATTAAATGCTTACCCCCAGAGCTATTAAACGTTTCCCTAGAGAAAGGGTCCGAAAATGCTGTTGGATATTAACGTAGGAGAGAAGCACCAGCGGCTTGGTGACTGGGAGCACAGTTTGTCGACGCCCTCTGTGGCAGTGACCTCCCTGATGACGCTTACAGTGACAGCTCTTGACAGTGACTACCATCTGTCAGCGCTTCCAGTAGCTTATCCCCAAGGACCCAGCTGGTGATAGTGAGCCAAGTCTGTCGACCTTCTTAGTGACAGTGAACACTGTCGACGCCTCTGTGGCAGCTGGTGATAGTGACCACCATCTGTCGACGGTCCCTTAATCCCACCATCAGATCCCAGCTGGTGTCACGAGCAAAATTCCGAGGGGAAGATAGGGGTAACAGGTTGTAATGAATATTGAAAATATGAGAGAGAGGGGGAAAGAAAGGATATGAATAATTTATACATTTTTAAATCGATCTATTTCTGATACATTATAATTTTTAGGGAGAGAAAAGTGAACAACAGTGTGGAGGTTGAATAGAATTTTGAAAATGTTAGAGAACGAAAGAGGAAGGAAAGAGAGGTAGCAAAACAAATCGAAATAATTGTGATGGTTTTTGTTAAGAATATTTGATAAGAATTATTAATTAGTTGAATTGGATTTTTTCTACGTTGTAAGATACTGTTAAGAGATAGGTGGAGGAGACACCAGGTGGTGGAGGAGACACCAGGTGGCAGAGAAAATACCAGGTGGAGAATTTATAAGATGAAGAGAAGAATACACAAGGACTCAAGAAGAGAGAAAAACACTCCCAAGTGAAATGAACATACAAAAGTACACCTGTACCCCTGACCACTAGTACACAACAAATCTTTTACATCGAGACACAAAATACACCGCAAAGAGCGAATGTGTGAGTAAGAGAGAATGAGAGAGAGAGTGAGAGAGAGAAAAACAATTCTAGAGAAGTCAGAGAGCCGGGGAGAAAAAGACTAATCTCTAGTTTTAACCCGTTCTAGTTTGAATGATCAGTACATGAGAGCTTCTAATACCGGAAACATATTGGCGGTCTAACAGTTATGTATATAGTTAATATGCTCAACATTCGACACCTGGCCCAACTTGGTGGACAAATACCAGTTGGGAACCACAACTCAACGCGCTCAGTCATCATCAACCTCATGCTGGCTGTACCTTTTAAAAACCTCAGTCCATCAACGATCACTCTCTCTCCGAGGCTGCATTGCATTTGCAACATGTTCGTTCAACACGTTGATATACTTGAAATCCAGTCAATCGAGCATATTAAGGCTCTAGTACAGTTTTATCCTGTACCGAACAAAGCAAACTAAATTCAACAACAAAAGTTTATTATTATTCTTGGGCGCTTGACAGCTGGGTGGACAGCACTTCGGATTTGTAGTCCCGAGGATCCGGGTTCGATCCCCGGTGGAGGCGGAGACAAATGGGCAAAAATGGTTCACCCTGATGCCCCTGTTACCATGCAGTAAATAGATACTTGGGAGTTAGACAGCTGCTACGGGCTGCTTCCTGGGGGTGGAGGCTTGGTCGAGGACCGGGCCGCGGGGGCACTAAGCCCCGAAATCATCTCAAGATAACCTTAATGAAAATCTGATAAGGTCATCATATCACTGAGGCAAGCTTCAGTTGAGCTGATGTGGAATAACAGCTTTAAGCAATACTGTTTTCTTCGGAACGTCAGCATTCTAGTTTAAGTATTAGAGAGAGAGAGAGCAAAAAGAAGAGAAACACAGAAAGAAGGAGACAGAGAGAGAGATGTTCTTGTCGAGATGGGAACAGCCAGAAAAAAAAATCCAATAATTCTGGAGGGCGGGGGAGGGGGGGGTGAGGGAGAGTTGAAGAATTTGGTCTGTGATTTAACAGAATTGGTAACAGAGAACGACCCCATGGGTGTAGAGTGACTTAAATTATTATTTAACGATATTTTTTGTTAATATGAAACGCAATTAATACAGAAACCGTAGCAAACTTAAAAATATTTCCGACATTAAAGTAGAAAAATATAGATAACACGCACACACACACACACAAAATAAATGCGTATATACCTTGAGGTTATCTTGAGGTGTTTCCGGGGCTTAGCGTCTCCGCGGCCCGGTCGTCGACCAGACCTCCTCGTTGCTGGACTTGTCAACCAGTTTAGCAACATAAGGTAAATTTAATATGAAACATGTTTTTGTTTTAAGTTATCTTAATAAGTTCAACAGTGTTTGGGACGATGGAAACGAGAGAGAGAGAGAGAGAGAGGAGAGAGAGAGAGAGAGAGAGAGAGAGAGAGAGAGAGAGAGAGAGAGAGAGAGAGAGAAGAAAGAACAGTGAGGGAGAGGGAGAGTGGAGAGAGAGAAGGTATGTATTCAGTGCGGTGTATAATTAAGGAGATTCCAAAGGGATTTCCGGGACCTTAGTCGACGAGGTAGTCAAGCATGAGAGGCATTTTTGGTTTTATCTTGGTGATGCTGCTACTGCTGCTTGTGTGTTATCTTGGTGATGCTGCTGCTGCTTGTGTGTTATCTTGGTGATGCTGCTACTGCTGCTTGTGTGTTATCTTGGTGATGCTGCTACTGCTGCTTGTGTGTTATCTTGGTGATGCTGCTACTGCTGCTTGTGTGTTATCTTGGTGATGCTGCTGCTGCTTGTATGTTATCTTGGTGATGCTGCTTTTCAATACAATATAGATGTGATTTGTGCAAATCTGCCTCTAGAAAGTGCCTCCTAGCAAAGCTCTACAAATAACCTCTAAGGAAGGTTTTACACAACCTCCACGAAGGGTTGTACACAGGGTCTCCAAGCATCGACATAATGTAGCAATCCAGACACACAATAACTCACAATAGATAATGTGATGACAGAGGAACAATAGATATGTAGGATAAATAAACAATAGTGTAAAACAGATGAACAACAGATGATGTAAGTGGACAGGAACAATTGATTATGCAGGAGAAGAGCTTACCAGCATGAAGCCAGTGATGTGCAACCGGGAAAAGACATTTCATCAGCGGAGAATCGTATGAATTGTATATCATCATATGTTTGGCTGGCGAACATCACGACAGCTTTCAGAAGCCTAGACAACATCATGACAGCCTTCATGAACCTAGATAACATCACGACACTCGTCAGAATACAAGATCATAAAAGCCTTTTTCAGACTAGATGACATCAGAAAAACCATCACAATCCAATACAACATCAGGACAGCCGTCTTGATCGTAGACAACATTATGATGGCATTCATGAGCCAAGATAACATCGTGCTAGCATTCAGGAGTTTAGACAACATCAGGTTCGTAAAAAATGCAAAGACTACCGCTAACCAGTGCTTTAAAAGGTAGTATTCCAATAAACAAAGGCATCGACAGAGGTGAACCCCAAGAGCTGAGACTTGGTCATGCAGCACTGCTAGACAGGAACATCTCCCCATTCACCTACTCACACTAACAAAACCCTGACTTCTGCACCTCGAAGAAGGGGCTAATAATAACCTTTGTCCCATGGGAAAGGGTTGACTAATCACCTGAATAGGAATTAGGATGTCAAGTGACACCTCTGCCCCTTCTTCACGCATATAGATGAGCCTTAACTAGTGTTATTGGGGCGGTGGCGGAGGCTGGTACGTAGGAGAAAGTTGTGGAAGATAGGGAAGAGTAGAGGTTAAGAAACAGGTGAGGAAGGAGTAAAAAAGATGGGAAGTTATAGAGAAAGAAGCTGAGAAAGAGGTTGTGTAAGTGGAAAGGACGAAAGAGTAGATGCAAGCAAAAGACGAGGAGAAAGGTAATTGGGTTTGAAACCAGGAGGATAAAGAGGAGAGTTTAGAAACCAAGATAATACAAGCAATGACTGCATTAACCAAATAACCTCGTTTTAATTAAACCATAACAACGACAATAGGACCCACATATAATAAGACCCTAAGGATCTCTCACTTCCGTAGCAGCGAAGGGTAGGTGCTGGAAAGCACAATGTTTCAGACCAGTTAAATAACATTGACTATCTACGACTCCTAAAGATTTAACTCTACTAATTCATCTTGTTGACTGATGTACAGCCAACACCAGTGAATTATAGTCACCGACCAGAGTTATTACGTAAGTGTTGTTCTATAACCGGTTAGATGGGGATAGTTGCCTATTAATTATCTTTCAGAGATAATTGTTTAATTTGTCCATTAAAATCTATCCAAAGTGTACACACCATAACTAATATTCATAAAACATGATTCTGTAATTTGCTTTAAAGCAGTTTCCATATTATTTCTATTAAAATGCTTTTTGAATTTGAGATTGTGGAAGACCTCTCCCAATCATTCTTGTGAAACTTCTCTGACAAAAAATAGAGCCTTAGATACTTGGCCCCATCTTACATAATATTTTTGCTGCAAAATTCGGAAATTCAAATCTTTGAATGTTTGACCTATACAGAATGTATGACAATATTTTCATAGTATTTTGTCAATAACACAGTTATCACTACGAGGGCTGTTTCTAACTAATTATTTTTCAATGGCAATTTAGAATTAAACCCCACATGGAAATGAAATAGTTTCAAGGCCTTGAAAATGTTTTCTTTTGTTAAAAGAGTAGTTAATATTACATTACTTTGGTAATATTACATTACTTTGGTAATATTACATTACTTTGCATAAATGTAATCATTTAATGTGCATTATTCCTCTTTCACCCCTTTCATTCTTTATCACCCTCTCCCTGTCATCCTTCCTCTCGCATTATACTTCACCCAGGATCATTAATTTTCTCTCTCCCTTGTCATATGAAAAACTGCCTTTATCACATTCCTGCTTCCTACCTTTCGTTAATAGTTTCATATCATGCATATTCTCCCCAATTCTCCATTCCTCCGCCATTCTGTGTTGGTGTTTTTCATCATTTCTCTTTCTGTCTCTCCTTCGTTATTTCTTTCCATTATTATTTTAGGTTTCAGCTTGAATGAACATTTTATTACGTTTAGCTCTTGGCAATTATCTTCGTATTTTACTGTGTTATTCATTATTTGAATTTTGTATTCTAAGGAAATGTGTGTGTGTGTGTGTGTGTGTGTGTGTGTGTGTGTGTGTGTGTGTGTGGTGTGTGTGTGTGTGTGTGTGTGTGTGTGTGTGTACTCACCTAGTTGTGCTTACGGGGGTTGAACTCTGGCTCTTTGGTTCAGCCTCGCTGTGTGTGTGTGTGTGTGTGTGTGTGTGTGTGTGTGTGTGTGTGTGTGTGTGCGTGTGTGTGTTATTATCTGTTATTATCTGTGTTATCTGTGTTATTATCTGTGTTATCTGTGTTATTATCTGTGTTATCTGTGTTATTATCTGTGTTATCTATGTTATCATCATTACATTTTTATCATTGTTTAGTTGTCCATTGTGTGTGTGTAATTCTTCGTTATTCTCTTCAGCTTTTGTCGTATGATTCTTTGCCCTCTTTCTCGTTCTTTAGTTACCTCTATTTAATTTCCCCTCTCTCCAATTTGCGCACAAGCCACTCTTCTCTCCCTCTGTCTCTCTCACTCTCTTTCTCTCTCTCCTTGTCTCTCCTCCTCTTTCGCTCTCTATCTTTCCACCCTAACTCTCCTGTTTTCTATTGGTTACTCTTTCCTCTATTCCCCCTCAGTATTTCCTCTCATATTTCCTTCATTCCTCTTTTCCTCTGAATTTCCTCCCTTGTGACTAACTAATATTTCCCCCAACCCTCTCTCTCCCTCTCTCCCTCTCTCTCTCTCTCTCTCTCTCTCTCTCTCTCTCTCCTCTCTCTCTCTCTTCTCCTCTCTCTCTCTCTTTCTCTCTCTCTCTTTCTCCCTCTCTCTCTCTCTCTGTCTCCTCTCGTTCCCTTTCCCAGGTCTAAAACATACGGAGGGAGAATCTTGCTCCACAAATCATGTACCGTGGCGTTTGACTGACAGGCTACGAGGGGATATGTTTGCAAGCCACATCAAGAAGTGTCTGGCTCTCTCGCGGCTACCACGAGAGAGTGACAGCCTACAGAACGGGAAAACAAGACAACATACAATTCGACACACAAATGAGGTATAACCAACAACCTTTCCCTGCTTGGATGTAACATATTTATATATATTATATATGAAACCCAAGTTCGACGGGAAATCTTCCATGTACTAAAAGCGCCATGGGGTCCAGAGGCGTCCAATGCGCTGTCAGGAAATACGAGAGCTGAACTGGGTCATCTACATATTCTCAAGAGCCTTGAATGGGTTTACTTGAATCCAAATGGAACGTTACTATAATCCCCTCTTCCACTCAGGAACTAGAATAGAATTGTCGAAATTGCCCCCATCCACACTTTCCTAATGGTACCAGTGAAATGTAGAATTATATATACGCTATAATCATGTATGCTGTATGTATATGTAGGTATGTTTATGCATATAAATGTATTTATGTCTATCTCGCATTTTTGTCACTTCTTACACGCAGTCATACACTACTCCGTTCACACACGGACAACATTCACTCCCCCGCACTCCATCCGGTGTATATATACATATATACACTGAAACATTTTCCTCATCTCACTTGTTTATACGGTTTATAATGGAGCAGGAGTGTCATATCTCCTGTTTATAATGGAGCAGGAGTGTCATATCTCCCTGGTTTATAGTGGAGCAGGAGTGTCATATCTCCCTGGTTTATAATGGAGCAGGAGTGTCATATCTCCCTGGTTTATAATGGAGCAGGAGTGTCATATCTCCCTGGTTTATAATGGAGCAGGAGTGTCATAGATCCCTGGTTTATAATGGAGCAGGAGTGTCATATCTCCCTGGTTTATAATGGAGCAGGAGTGTCATATCTCCCTGGTTTATATGGAGCAGGAGTGTCATATCTCCCTGGTTTATAATGGAGCATGAGTGTCATATATCCCTGGTTTATAATGGAGCAGGAGTGTCATATCTCCTGGTTTATAATGGAGCGGAGGTCATATTCCCTGGTTTATAATGGAGCAGGAGTGTCATATATCCCTGGTCCATAGGGAATCGACCGCCAACCCGGCCAGAAGCGATTCAATCGCTTCTGAAGAGCCCAAGTTGAGCGCTGTTCACCAGCCGAGCATTTAATTATTTTGCTTTCTTGAAATCAGATCGAATCCAACTTGTGAACTAGTTACAAGCCTGGAACCTCCTTACACTCTCTCCCGTGGGCCAAGGGTCTCGAAACCTTTGGGAACAAAGTTGTACAGGTAATCTATTCCCGGTTGTTGTTTGATTTGTGGCAGCGGCTTCTGTTTGACCAACAGAGGGGTGATGTATATAGTATGTAGCTGCCATGGTGGATACAAAATTGTGTTATATATATATATAATATATATATATATATATATATATATATATATATATATATATATATATATATATATACATACACACACACGGGAAACTGGAAGTAAAAAGGAACATTCTAGGAAGTTACTTGCGTCTCTTGCACAAAAACTTTGCAGCTGAGATTGTCAGCCATCGTAATTACCTTGAGAATTTACTGCCAAAAGTTGATCCTGCGTGTAAAAGGCTTCTAAAACTCAGAACGCAGTATCTGAGAAGGGAGGGGTGAAGCCAGAGTTTCTGAGGAAGTAAAAGTGAAGCCTCAGTGCATGAGGGAGGGAGGGTGAAGCCTCGTTTTCTCAGAGAGGAAGATTGAAGCCTCTGTCTCTGGGAGGAATGGTGGAACCTCAGTGTCTCAGGTTGCGAGCGTGAAGCGTCAGTATCTCAAGGAGGGGGAAACGTTATTGGCAAAAGAAGAACAGTGTCAAAATCAGTATCTCTTAGCAGATGGTGCAGCTTTGGCAGTCTCCTGGTTGTACTTTCAGAGGATGAACTTCCTTCTTCCCAGCACCCAGCTTCATCACCTCTCACTGGCTTCGGTTATTGGCACAGGTCATTTTGTAGTGTCTTGAGAGTCTTCCACTATGTATATCCTTCTTATTATGTTATCATACTTCAACAAGCCACACCAAGACCTTGCAGCTCTACAGACAAGTAATGAGTCATCTGATAAGTCATTCACATTGATCAGGGTCGGTTTTAAGGTCATGATGGTAATCCTTATGAAATTCCACTTGTACGATCATCTATTTTACAGGTTTTCCTTCATCCACTGGAGCACATTTCCAGTCATTCCTTGTAAATTGATGGATATATGACCTTTCTATTGTATTTTATTTAATAAGGAGAAAAACAATTTCCACTTGTTTGACAGTTTTGAGTAAGAGCGTCCTGTGGGTACTGTGTCGAAGGCTTCCTGACAGCCCCAAAATGCACAGCTGGCCCTCACTTCTCTGTCTTGCCTAATCTGGTACTTATTTTAAATTAATAAAAGACAACATTATTAACTGAACCCTTCAGCTATTCCAATTATTTTCATTCCATTCTTCCAGCTTTTCCCCCAATTTCCCTTCTAGTTATGCTTCTTCCCTATTTATTTCCCCTCCTATTCAAGCTTCTTCATTTATTTCCCAGCCAAGATTCCATTGCACTTCCTTTCTCTCTCTTACTCCTTCCTATTTCCATCGAACTCTTACATATCCCTCCCTTTCCCTCTAATTTTCCCACTGAATCCCTCTCCCTCCCTCTCTCCCTCTCCAGCGAACAAGCGCGAGACACTTCATTGCAAATTCAGCATTTAACGCGACTCTGGCATGGAATTAGGACCCAAATGTTTTGCTAAATACTGCTGTTTTTACAAAGGCACGCGGGCTAGTTAGTGGGTCGCGGTGCGGCTCCTGCTGGGTCGCGCGTGTCCATCTACACTTACAGATCGCTGTAATTATTTTTAATTCATATTTACGAGCACCAGCATTCTTCTGTCCTGGATTTTATGATGTTTGGAAGCGTGTCTTATTTTGCGTGTTTTGTAGCTGGCGGGACGATGGGTTCGGAGCTGTTGTTGATGGTGGTGGTGATGGTGACAGCGTCACTACACCTGTCTTGGTGGGGATGGTGACAGCAGGTGTGGTGGCGTATACTGTTGGGAGACATGGTAACTTGTGGTGAGCCATGGTGACTGGTGTTGACCCAAGGACACTAGTGGTGATCTATGGTGACTGGTGATGAATCATGGAGTCTCGTAACGAGCCATGAAGACAGGACCCAAGACATGGAGTCTGGTAACGAGCCATGGAGACCGGTATAGTGAGCCATGGGGAACTAGTAGCAAGCCAGGGAAGTTATGGTTTATCACAACCACATGAAGTGTGGTATGATTCCTCTGCGTCAATCTTCATTGAGGAATGAATGAAGGTGTGTACTTTGCTCTCCTGCAGTTATGCTTTGACATCCCAAAGTGCCGTAATGACGAGGAAGTGCAATATAGTGAGCCAACGACCAATACCAAACACAGGGGAACAAAGGGTGTATATGTCCCCGTCAGTTTGGCGAAAATTTGTGAACCAGATATATTTCAGTGTCAGATCGTGACCTCTAATCAAATTTCATCTTGTCTGTCTTAAGATTGTCTTCTTACGACGTTCTCCACTTATTGAAATTGTTTCTCTCTTCATCATTTCAGTTCCTCCACATACCTATGTCTGAAGAGCATCCCTCCACAGGATTGTCCACACCCCAACTCTCGATCTTCAACCAGCATTTCTCTACATCAACTTCACATCCCACTTTCCTCTCTCGAACAGCATCTCCACAAGAACTCAACACTAAGCCTCTCTCTCTCTCTCTACCAAGCTCATTACCATCACCGTTATGTAACTCACCATCATCACCTACACGAGAACACACACACATATAACTGCTTACTCGTGTCTCTGGAAGGACTGGCCGAGGCGTCAGAGACGCTCCACAATTTCCTACAAGATTGACTTGAGTAATCAGATTCTGTAACCGTGTTCAGGGCGCTCGACAGTGACTCGCAGGAGACAGGCTGCAGGAGAAGTGAAATGGAATTGGGCGTTCAAAATAGAGGAGGCTCCAGCCTCATCTTCTTCGGGAATACTTAATTAAAGTCCATGAAATTTCGGGATTTACGAAAGTTGGAAGAATTCATAAAGATATACATTGTTTTCGTGGGAATGGTCAATTCTTCCGGTGTGGCATGTCAGGCGAGCTGGAAGGTCCTAGTGTGGCATGTCGGGCGAGCTGGAAGGTCCCTGAGCGGAGTCAGGTGGCCGAAGCCGATGCCAAACAAGAAGATACAAAATTGACATCTGCATCCACCTGCTGCTCAGTCTTCGCTGCCAACGCTTTCAATCGGTGGCTCTACATGTTCTTCGTAGTTATTCTGTTCTCCCCCAGGTCCTTACTAGCTCTCCAGTTACCTCAATTGTTTCATACATTCTTATCCTATTTTGCTTGCTCTTTATTCTCTCGCTGACTTTAGTAGTGTTTGTGTGTGATCTGTACAATACCTGTTTTCTTTATAGTGTATGGATATTTTTTGTCCCTATCAAAGAATTCATGCAAATAATCCATTAACACACACGTGACACGAAAGTAACGACGTATCGGTTTGGCCTGGATTACCAATTCTTGATATCCAAGACTTGATAATCCAGAAAGGATAGAAACATCCTCGATGGCATTTCAGGTGTTTGGGTTGCATTATTTGTTTTGGATTTGTTATTTTGACTTATTCTCTGCATATTCTTCATGCTTTATCCATCATCCTGTCTTAGCACTTCTTGAAGTTGCTAATGGAACGCAGCACCAGGTGTGTTCCAGACACATTGCCATTTACGCAAACACTTACGAAACCTGTACATCTTTCCTCATTTACAGCGGGTTTGTTTACATGTATTAAACAGTCTATGAGCTTCAAAACATCATATCCCAAGGCTATTATTGTTATAAACAACCTCGCTGTGTTCGGAGCTTATAAATTGTTTAATAAATGAAAAAAGCGCCGTGATCAAGGAAAGATGTACAGGTTTCGTGTTTGATGAATCCTGACCTAGATTTAGAGATGTCCAAATGGCATTTGATCGCCACGGGAGAGAGAGAGAGAGAGAGAGAGAGAGAGAGAGAGAGAGAGAGAGAGAGAGAGAGAGAGAGAGAGAGAGAGAGAGAGAGAGACAGAGACAGATCAGGTATATCGATATGGTTTAGATTATATTGAAACTGTAAATTTGTCAGTACTAGATCACAACTTTCAATTCATCTACTGTCAACTCCATGGAATACTCTTCAACATTTTCTCCTCACTTTATTGGATCTCTTCTTCGTCCTCTTCCTGGATAACTTATTTTCTCCTCATGGATCGATTTTTACTTTACATTTTAGATCTCTTGTTCCTAATCTTCTACCTGTAACTCTTCCACCTACATTTCCTCCTACTCTGCTTCCTTCTGGATATCTTTTTACTCCTAGTGAATATTTTCTCCTTAGATTTTGTAAATCCTCCCTCTCCTGGATCGTTTCTTCTCCTATTTACAATAATAACAATAGAATCTGCAGGACGCGAAAGATGGTAGCTTCCCAATAGCCTCCATCCGAACACACTTTATTAGACACGAACAGCTTATTTTACACATCTCTGAATTCTGATTAGAATAACAAAAGACTTTCATGCAAAAATAAATTCTCTATGTCAGATGTTTGACGCTCCAAGGAATTTGCTCCTTAAATACACACACACCCACTCATACACCCACTCACACACACACACACACACACACACGCACACACACACACACACACACACACACTCACACTCACTCACACACACACACACACACACACACACACAAGCAAAAATAGATCACTAAACTACAATAATACCTTAAAACAAATATAATATTTAGTAGAACAAGAGTTTGAAAGAAATTAATTAATAAGCTTTTCTTATATGAACCGTAATAAGATTACTTATAATAAGGACATGTCAGTTGTGGAACGGACCTGATCAGCCTCTTTACGTATGCATCTGATAGACATAAAACTACATGTGATGACTGCACATGCACGAACACACGATGCATATATCAAATTAAAACAAAAAATCCATTGGTGAAAGTTTTACCCTGGGTAAAAATAACTTATGATAACATTTAACATTGTAAGTTAACAATGCACTGTCTCTTGCTGAATTAGAATGAAGTAAAACAACAGAAACTCATGTATTCACTTTGTCAAATATTTAGAGCATGTCAGATACACAATATTCTCATGATGTATGGAATCGTGAAGATTCTACATAAAATCTTCATCGATGTATGTGTAATTATCTGCACTACGTTAGTCGTACAGCTTCCGTTACACATTTCATCAATAATTAATGAATGCAAGATAAATACAAACATGTACTGTTAAACAGCCGTCATCATAACCCACAACACACGTTAATACCAGAGCTATAAAGGCCTAGAAAACGGGATGCCTCAGACGCGCCCCTGGACGCTTGAGAGTAATGGGCGCTGACACACAACATCTAGAGAGACAACATCTTCACGGGATGTCAACATTCTCATAAAAGAAATGGTTTCAGAGCCTTGGTTGAGTTGGGGAGGGGGGGGGTGGAAGTCGCTGGGATGACTACAGCAGGACTTGAGAGAAGAGTTTGACTTAAGGAGGACCTGGAGGTATGGGATTTTGGAGCAGGACGTTGGTGGCGCAGTGGTAACACATACGCCCATCTTCCTTCGAGCGATTTGTCTAGGTACAAGTCCTGGCTAAGGAGGATAGTATGAGCGTCAAATCTTAACTGGTCGCCTCTGTTCACCCAGCAGTAACTGGGTACCTGGTTATTAACTGACTGGCGAATCGTCTTTCAAGGAAACTAGCAGGTAAGGCTTGTAATGAACTACACAATGGGAAAGCTCTTAGCCTGCTACTAGGAGTCAGAAGCTGTTTGTTCCTCTACTTACCTGTCTAAACTGATTTTAGGAAGACGGGTGGAAGACCGTGACCAGCTAGTCTCATAGCAAGGATAGCAGTAAGTACTTGTCTGAAAATGACATGACATCGCTAACTAAAACGTCACATTACGTGTATTATAGTCCCCCAATGTATAAAGTACTATGAACAGCAGCGGCTCTCAAATTGTATTCATCACTTCATATTTTGCACTTCGTGGCCGATCTTGACAGCATGTTATATGGTAACATGGCAAGGTAGCTCATGAACTTTCGAATGAATACATACTAAGCCGCTATGACTCAGAACAGATGTATAGGTTTCGTAAGTAGACAAATAAATGTTCGTGGAATCCTGATGATTAGGAGCTCATTGGAGTTCTAACTACCATATACAAACATACATGCATATTTTATGTATTTATATATACAGGGGGTTTCAATAAAATGTACTCGTGTTTCAAAAAAATGTACTCACTCTTGATCCCTTGGTGTTATCAGCGTTGTCTGGACAATGATGGACATCAATTTGAACATTCGCAAACATAACACGAGTAGTATACAGAGAGAGAGAGAGAGATAGAGAGAGAGAGAGAGATATAGTCAGAAGACTTGTGGTTGAAGCATCAATATTCACATCCAGGTAGATATGATCAGACGAATCTCCAGAGTGAGGGGGAGCGTGAATACATTGTATAAACCCCATGAATAGTCTGGGGGTCACGTCCAGAGGCCCCTCGCTAACACAATATACACGCCAGAGACACACACACACGCGTACACACACACACGTGTTGTCTTCTCATATTCATGGCAACTCATACAGCATCATATTCATGGTAACTCCTGAAGCATTCATATTTTCGTTTTACGTTTATATTCACGATGCCATGCTCAATCTGGGTTGGGTCATGAGACTTTCAGTGACATGTCACACTCAGATTTTGACAGTTCTTGATACAGTAGGCTTATCAGGCCACTCCGGCAGTATTGACAACTGTCAAGGCGTGACACTTCGGAGGCATCACATTTTCATTAATTTATTCTACTCTCCTGGTATTCTCTTTTTCCTCTATCACTCCCTCCTTCCATACTTTCATTCCTCCTTGCCTTTCTCTCCCTCTCAATTTCTCTCCTCCCTCATTCCTTCCATACATCCTCTCCATCCATCCCTTCTCCCTTGCTCCTTCCCTCCCTTTCTCCTTAATATTTTTCCTTTGAATCATATCACTATTTTCTACTTTTCTCCTTCACACCCTCCCTACAGCCTCTAGCCTGTTGTCACTCTTCTCTCCATTTCTTCCTTCTCTCCCTCTTTTCCGCCTTCATCTTCCCCATGTTTCTCTCCCTTCTTTTCTCAATGTACCTTACCTCTCCGTTTTTTAATTCCATTCTTAATTATCTATTTTCCACCCCCTTTCCCTTTTCTCATTTACTTCTATGTTCTTTTTTTCCCTCTTCTTGATTTCCTTCTTCCAAGGACGGGTTGTGTAACACCATCTAACCTAACTAAACGTAATGAAAATAAGATGCACAATGTTGCGCTTCACATATATTGTGTGAACAAGATGTGCGACATCACGAGGACGTCAAAATGTTCGTACCGGCAAAGGTATTAGATCCTTCTCAACAAGACATGGAGCATTGAACATGACTCTGCCTCTTGGTCTACTAATCCTGGGAGAATGAGTGCGGGAACCTTTGCTTTTGCATCGTCAATCACTTCAACATTTGTTACCACACCTTCTTGGCTTATTAAGAATACAGTCACCTACTACGACGGCATATTTAATCTCTCTCTCTCTCTCTCTCTCTCTCTCTCTCTCTCTCTCTCTCTCTCTCTCTCTCTCTCCATGTACAGACAACTACAACTACGGCAAGTCGATAGGATTTCCCTTAGATGAGAACGGCGGAAATGATGTAAGCGGAGGAGATGCTGTCAGTTAGAGATGGGAGACAGAAAGAAAAAAATCGAAGTGAGAGTGAGAGGCAGGAAGGCATCCCTCTCACTGTTGTGGGAGGGGCATCAAGCAGAGGAGTGGGAGGGAGGCTGAAAGAGCTTTTAAAAGTGGCTAGTGGGTCAAGTGAGGTAAGCAGAGTGGAGGCAAATTCCTCCTTAGGGAAAAGTGGGAAGGAAGGAGGGATAGGAGTGAGACAAGAAGGGAAGAGTGGGAGGAGGGAAGTAGTAATAGGGGTGGAGGATGGGAGGATTTTATGGAAAGAGAGAAGAGAGAGAAATGAGGAGAAGGAAGAAAGTAGTAAAGATGGAGGGCTTGAAGGGGTGAAAAGTTTGAGGGATGTAAGGTGGGGGGAAGGAGGAAGCAAGGGAAGGAGGGAGGACAGCGGACTATAAGAAATATTGCCGGAACAACCGTTGACATCTTCAAGAGAAAACTGGAGTTTCCTAAGAGAAGTCCCGGATCAGCCGGGCTGTGGTGGGTATGTGGCTCTGCGGGCCGCTCCAAGCAACAGCCTGGTGGATCAAATTCTCACAAGTTGAGCCTGGCCTCGGGCCGGGCTTGGGGAGTAGAAGAACTCCCAGAACCCCATCAACCAGGTATCAACCAGGAC
>WNGS01052365.1:7163167-7179765 GCA_020271785.1 Procambarus virginalis
TCCAACATCCTCCATCCTCCTCCTCTATCCCCGACTCTGCTCCCCATATTACCTTACCATCTTAGGGGTAATAAGGAGGAGAGGGATCAGTTGGCCAGAATATCCTTAGGCTTAAAGTCTAATTTGGTGACGATTGCTCATGTGTTGGGTGTGTGTGTGTGTGGTAATGTGGTGTGTGGTGGTGGTGTGTATTGTGTGTGTGTGTGTGTGGGGTGGGTGGGGTGTGTGTGTGGGTGGGGTGGGTGTGTGTGTGTGTTGTGTGTGTGATGTGTGTGGTGTGTGGTGAATAGGCGGGGAGGGAGAGGGAGGCAGAGCGCGAGAGGAGAGAGAGAGGAGAGGGGGAGGAGAGAGAGAGAGGAGCGAGAGATATACGCGGCGGCGACGGCAGGGGGAGAGATGGAAGACGAAAAGGATTTTGTACAATTTTTCTTTAATTATTTTTTGTTTGCACGGTAGAATTAGTCAAGTCAATCGTAGAATTATAACAGAGCAAGCCCAGTGAACAAAGGGCAAGCGGAAGAACTTGTAGTGTAGAGGATGGATAGGGTTAGTTGAAGGAATAGGGCGGAGACGTCGTCTCATGATAAGAGGACTACGGACCACGACCTACAGCCTACCTCCCGTCTTATTATTGGATCACTATTATTATACTTTAGTACGTTACGCAAGTACAGCAGCCCAGCCGGTGCCTCCGCACACAGTGAGGTATCAGTAAGTAACTGGGATGGGAGAGAGAGAGAGAGAGAGGAGAAGAGAGAGAGAGAGAGAGAGAGAGAGAGAGAGGAAAAGAGAGGGAGAGTAATGAGAGGCAGAATAAATATAAAACCGCTGCAACTTACATATTATCACACTATGATACATATCTGGGCTTAACTTCTAATAAAGGCTGAATATGCTTCACTAAAAATAACTTTCCTTTATAATATCAAGCACCGGAACGAAAACAAAATTGTCTTCTATGGTCGTGAGTTATGTTCAAATATTTTTTACAAAGGTGCTTCAGACGTTTACGAATGCGAAAATAACCTCTCAGATAACTTTTGCTCAAGTTAATATGATTTTTTGAAATTATTTTTTAATATGACGAGATAAAGGGCATTTGCTATATTGGGTATCAGCTCCTGGGCCCTGCTGTTGATAGTCAAATTGTTTTTTGTTTAAATCAGTAGTGTTGTTCGAAGATTCAGAGAGAGTTTCCTTTGACTAAATAGATACAAAGAGATCCCCAGACAAAGCTCCTGTTTATGAATGAAAAGCGGTTTACACACGACTCACAACTGCTGACGTTCAACATATCCGGACAAGTGCTTCACTGACGAATTTGTTCGAATCACAACGCTATAAATGCTTCACCACCGTACTACAAATCGAATAAACGCCAACAGAACGGAAACTACGTAAATATACCAAAATATGAACACTATGCTGACATAATAATAATACCGTTTATGTCTGAGAACATTCCTGTTTTTGAATGAAACTGCCTAGTGCTGAGTGCGTCTTTGGGGTCGACCGCATGATGGAATGAACATATCCTGAAGATGGATTATTACCCGCTTGTCTAAACACTTCTTAACGCATCCTCATACTACCAGCACACCACACTCCACACTTTCCAATACACACTTATATTTCCCATTCCCAGCACATACTCCTCAACATCCTAACCCCACAATCACACTTCCTAACACACTCCCACAACCCACTACACCACCCCCCCCTAAACAACCCGGCTTTCCAACTACTCACTCCCCATTCACTAAGCCGCAAGCTGCCCCCAAACGCCCCGACTCGCCCACAAATCCGTCAGCAAATGTATCACGTTTGGTAGACCCACTCCTTTTTTGACCACCATATCCTCGACATGTTAACGGATAACATAATTGACGTAGGCTGGCTGGATTGTTTCAAGTGTAGGGTTAAATACATATGAATTATATATATATATATAGATATATAGATAATTATATATATATATATATATTATCTATAGAGATCCACCTCCCTCCATCTCCCGACAAAGCATAAAACTTAATATTCTAAAACGCCACTAAATATAAACGCATCCTTTTCCTACCAATTTTCCTGAAGCCGATAGAAAACATTAATTTCTGTCCTCTTTAGGAGGGAAGGGAAGGAGAAGGAAAGCGCCAAGCCATTCAGACTATCAGCACTTGGAATGGGTCAGAATAAGGATTGGGATGGGACGGGGGGTTGGGGGTGAAGATTGCTGCTAACCAATTTGGCGGTCGGGGATTGAACGCCGAAGTTGCTTGAGCGAGACCGTCGTTCTACCGTTCCAGCCCAAGTGGTTTTCCTCTTTCGGGAAAAAACTTCCTTTGACGCGTGTGTTGGGGAGAAGCGTGACTGTTACGTTGGTAACTTTATTTATTGAGGAAAAGTTAACACATTATTTAGACGATGTTCTTTATACTAACATCATTGCCGTCTAATTTCAAATACTCATTAAACAAAATAAACAGCGGCTGTGTGTTGTACATGAGCCGTCGAGTAACGGAGAGGTGACAGCTTTAGCGACGTGACAAGTGTCGTATGCTCCTGCAGTGCCGCTGGGATAACACTGCAGGTTAATGGTGAAGTAGGTGGACCGGAAACTTCTTGGCTATCGACTACAGCTGACTTGTGGCTTACTCAACTGGTGGGCTTGTGATTGGATGTACATAAGTTTTCGTCTCATTTTTAACGAGGATTATACAGATTTGTAAATTGCTTGCTTAGAGCAGTGACTCGTTACGCTAGCGTGGAGGTCCTCTGGCACTTAAGGCACTTTAGTACCACAGATTTTGACATTGGACAGCTCGCAGAACGGAGCGGAGTAGAACAGACAACTCTGTTGACCAAACCACACAATAGAAAGTGAAGGGACGAACGAAGCTTTCGGTCCGTCCTGGACCCATTCTCAAGTAATAATCGTTTCGAGAATGGTCCAGAACGGACCCAAACGTCGTCGTCCCTTCACTATACTTCACTTTCTAGTGTGTGGTCTGTCAACATATTTCAGCCACGATTAATGTGACTCCTCGTCTGAAGAGACAAACTCTTGTAGCCTGGGTGAGAGCTTTCCCTTAACTGACTTATGTAAGCCTTTCACTAGCTTGTTCCGGACACGACGCGCCAACCGGTTGACAACCCGAGCAAGATTCAGATTACCAGTATCCTACTGTAGTGCTGGAAAAGCAGATTTACTCAGTATATACACCGAGAGGCGAATACGCCTCGCATTGTCTATGCCCCTTGCAAGTGATCAGAGGTTCCACTGGAGAAACGACTTTAAGGCCCGATTTGGTTCGTGTCAGGTTGATGGGTTTGGATCTTACTTATTTGGTTATTAATTATAAATTAGTTACCATTATGCTTCAGGTGAAATAATTTTTTTCAGTGTGAACAAGGCCTGCCTTGTAGATCTGGATCTGATTAGAACTTGTTACACTAGGAGAGTCTGGACCTCCGTACACGTGCTGCAATGGAAATGATTCATATACATCAGAGAGAATGTGTGTGGACGTTAGGGAACAGACGCCGTATTTTTATCTTATGGAGAAAACAAAACATTATCTGTTCTCCAACAATTTCCAAAAGGCTTGTCGCAAATATTTCACAAAGAAACAATTAAGTTACCGCGTTTGCCTAGCAAACTCTGCTACGAAAAAGCTGAAAAAATTTCAGATCCGAAACTAATTCACGGACTACGATACGATAAAAAAAAATATCATCCGGAGAGCTTAGAACGCTATCAGAGCTTTACGAGACGACCAATACGATCCAAAAATATCCTCTTAAATGGCACCCAGTGACAAATGTATTCCACCAGAGGATGAGGCCCTCCTATAGTTTGAGGCTTCTTGGATCGTGTTCTCCCAAAAAAAAGTGAGCGTCTGGAGGCGGGTGTATTGTGTATAGCAAACCAAGAAAACCCTCGACTTGCCTTATATAACCGTAGATGTGCTAAAGTACTGTCGCATATATCCGAGCAAGACGTATATGGATCATATATATCCTCCATTGGAAGGTATAATTCTCAAATGGATGTTTATGTGTTGTATGTGCAAGGATGTATAGCATCAGCTTGTACTTGCGTCACGCGTTATTGCGTCCTAAGCAGGGGTCCTAAACTATGATTTTGTGCACGGAAACATATGAGACGTTAAAATGGGTTAGAATCTTTATTTTACCAAAGTATTCGCTATATATTTGTTTTTACCAGAATAAGACAGACGACTTGATTGACTGACTTTACTGATTTGACTCGACATGAGTAACCTTAGAATTTACTCCATTTCACACACACACAAAAAAGCAGATATTTGTGAGCCTCTGCTTTTCATTGCAGGATGCTTGATTGCGGTGGTTCCATTTCGTAGAACGCGAAACTTTATCATCAATTCTTTGTTCACAGGGTCACCTAATGTAATGGATCTCCCCCCTTCATCGTCGTGACGACGCGAAAGTATGCAACGCCTTACTTCTAGCTTACAGTACCCTATAATTAAATATAATGTGAGACACAGAAATCATAATAGCATGAAGCATACAAATCAACAAAAAATAAAAATTTTTTTTTTTTTTTTCCCCCAACACCCCCCCAAGGGGCCGACGACGCGGATTCGAACCTACGTCCGAGCTCCTCCTAGACGCTGCCTTAATCGTAGGATCATGTCGTAGCTCAGTCGATTTTTAAAGCAGCGTCTGGGATGCTCTCAGACGTAGGTTCGAATCTCGTCACGGACCTTGTGGATTTGTTCATAATCTCATGATCTAACATTACCCTAACTTCTCGAAGGGTAACCTTAATAATAAAAGTACACTGTTATCACCCATCCCCCTGTGACATCACGATCGTTACTGCGTAGCTGTATAAACGTTGCTCCATGGGATTGTAATTCGTGTTCATGATATCTATTGTAAAATACGCACTTTGGTGAGTGTGCGTCACATTCGACGTAAGATATAGTCTGTATATGTTATAGAGTTGTCATAAGATATGATTGTATAGGAGGGGAGGTTAGGTGAGAAAGGAGGTTAGGTGAGAAAGGAGGTTGGTGAGAGAGAGTCTAGGTGGGAGAGGTGGGTTAGGTGAATAAGGCAAAGTATTTTCCTCAATTTCAATCTTCAATAATGCAGCATCCATCGCTTTGTAATCATAATTACCATTTGTGCTACGTAATTACGATCAATACACCTTTTACCAAACATAAAAAAGTATGACCCTTACATACACAATGTCATCATCATCACTCTAGATATGCGTATTAGGCTCTTGTCTATATCATCCGTTTCTAATTATCATAGTCTATCAGTATGACAATTACCATCCATCAACGGAGATTTTACCATACGGGAAGTCAGCAGTGAGCCCACCACCAGCTCATCGTCGATTGGTTCCAACGAGCCATACTTTCTCATCACGTAAATAACTCGCGGGGGGGAACTATCCTCCTCATTACCAGGAAACGGTGGAAACGATGGGACTGTAAAGGTTGATAATGGGGCAGGTTGGGTGGGTGTGGAGAGGTGGGTGGTGGGGGGAGACTGTGGGTGTCGCTGCCTTTCTTTATCCTGCTATGCTGCCATCTTTTCCCTGCTGTACTGACCTGAGGTTTGTTCGTCTTGCGGCTTTCCACAGCGTGCCTCCCCCCCTCTGCGGCACCTGTCCGTGGCCCCCTCTCCCTCTTCTATGGCAACTCGACGGTATAGGTTCGATTCGCATTGGTTTGGTTAGGTGATTAGTTAAGGTTAGTGTGTTTGGTTAGCTGGGGTTAGGTTAGGTTGGATTTATGTTGGGTTAGTTTAGCTTAGCTTGGGTTAAGTTAGCTTGGATTATGTATAGGAAGTTTAGGTTAGTTTAGGTTGCGTTAGGTTAGTGTAGGCAAGATTAGATGGCAGATAAAATGTGGAAAACGCAGAAAGAATTACATATTTTTTTATTAATGAAACTATCTTTAGCGGTACATAAGTCTTAATTACCTTACCAAAATCACGCTTTTCGGCGAATACCAAGGCCTTGCAGGGCTCCTTTACATGGTCATATTTTAGCATCATAAGCATCTCTCCTTCACGTATTTTCTACTCCTATATCCTAATTATTCCGAACATCTAATTATTCCGAACTCCTAGTTATTCCGAACATCTAATTATTTCGAACTCCTAATTATTCCGAACATCTAATTATTCCACGTTATTCTGAACACATTATTCTGGACACCTAATTTTAGGGACACTAATTATTCTTGTCGGACAACTGCAAGCTTTTTGTGTATTGATTAGTAATCAAGTTTAAAATATTTGTTGAATAATGAAAAGTTATTTTTGGAGCGTCTGTTTTCCTGCTGGATTGTCCAAGAGCATTTTTTAGTCTGAATATTATTTTGTTTATCAAACTTTCAGATATTAACACATTTTATAAGTAAATTAAATGTTTTAATTAGTCATTATAAGAGTTTTGTGTGAGATGTTGTTGAGTTTAAGTGTTGTGTTTTATTGTTAATGCTTATGCTGGGCAACTGGGAAGTACAGCCCGCGCCTGGGGCCCGGCCAGTCCATAAGGCTCACCAAATAGCCCGTGCTAATGGAACTTTTGTTTCCTAGCTGAATCTTAAACAACCAAAACAACGTTTGGCTATTCCCAAGACATGAGGCCAAGAACAACAACGACCCCCACAGGACCACCACCGTCACAAGTGACCGCTCCCACCCCCCCATCACCTCTCCTCCACTCTTCGCTACCTCTATCAGTATCTTCAGACAGTCCGTGTACTCTGTCAGACCGCAAAATAACAGTTAAGGGCTTTATACAATTACAACCTGCCGGCGGTGGTGATGCCGGTGATTTAATGGGCATGTTGTTTCCCCAGGCACCGACCGAGCCATGTCGCCACCTAGAGGGACGATGGGGGAATAGGGAATTACTTCTATCCATCTTACTCCAAAGCATTTTTTTCCCCTTTTTGGGAGACAAACGAAGCACGCGTGTGCGCAAAGGAAAATCTTCTATGAGGTATGTGAAGGAGAGTTGTTAAGATTGAGTTCTAAGCCAGCGTTGTCTCGTGTTTGTAGCATTGGGAAGCTAGTGTGGACCAGGGCTGTGGAATATTAGTGAGAAATCAATGCCCAATCACTTAAGAATCAAGATCATCGGAGATCGAACGCCAGCCCTGGAAGAGGTGAGTTTGGCCTGGCCTCAATCGACCAGGTTCATGAGCATGAAAAATATTTAATAGATCCATAGAAGGAGAAGGATTGGCCATAAAACAAAAATTACTAGTATAAGAGCCTCGAAATTAGCTGATAAAAGTCTAATACGAAATATTAGTGAAGAGATATATGTTTAAGGCTTTTTTTGGGCTGCTTCTTTGGGTAACTCATCTGTAAATTATAAAAATCAAAAAATTTTTTTTTTTTATAAATTCCATGTCTTACGGCTTTCATCAGGTGAGGAACAGACTGGAATTGGCAGACAGCAGTATTTTTATTGTCAAATATGCAGAACGTGTCAAAAATATAAGTATTTACCTGTAGGGAAATATCTTTCTAAATATCTACCTCGTGAGACAAAATTTTATATAAGAACAGGGGTGGGGGAAATATTAGTTTTTCGTTTACTCGATGAGTTATGGGGAACAAAGGAGGATTTGAAAAATCACAAAAGATATCAATTAAACATGTAACATAGAACAAAAACATCGTGATTAAATGTGACCAAATTATCCATTATAAGAGTGAGGAAGGAACATTCAAACCCAAGCTCGTCAGGGCCATTTAGACCTGTTCCTTAGAGACATTTAATATCACTACGTCATCAATAAACACCACCACCTGAATCCTACATGTCCCCGAGACGCTTAAACAGTGTTTTGATCGCGGTAGAGCGACAGCCTTGCATCTCACAGGGCCGGCGTTCGATCCCCGCTGGTGCAAGTAATTGAGCACCGCTCCTCTACCCCGTTCTGATATTCCTTCCAAGTTCTATAAAGTCTCTCTGGCTCTCTATCCTATGATCCCTGAAGTACTAATGACATTTATTAGAAAAAAACACATACACCTCTCTTAATGCATAACGTCTATTAATAATCATATACATTAATACATAATACATCATTGTGAAACGACTATTCACTAAACAGGTCTAGAACTCACATTGTAAAACATGTCTGGAGGAATGTAAATCTAAGATAGGCTGTCTTACAGGCTATGAGGTTAGGCTGTGAGTTGAGATATAGGGACAAACAGCTGGAATATGAGGACAGACAAACAGTTGAGATACGAGGACTAAAAAAATGGGATATGAGAACCAGCAACTGGGATATGACAAGACCATGAGCTGGGATATAAGGGCAAACAGGTTGGATATGAATACAAACAACTGAAATATGAGGACAGATTGAAGGAACGGTGTCAAATCACTTGAATCGTCGGGGATTGAACTTTCACCCAATAAAACGTGAGACCATCACTCGAGTTGGACAGCAGATTGGTGTCTCTGAAGTCCTTCTTTATTGTGGGTGCTGGTGGGATCAGTAGGTTGAGCTGCGAGTTGCTACTTGTAACTCGCAGCTCAACCTACCGTATTCTCTCTCAACCTACTGTAGTCTGCCGTTCAAGGCCCCGTTGTTCCAAGCGAATGAACAGTTATTATTCACGATCAAACGCAAGCCAGTGAGTTAGATAAAATAAATTGCTCTAGGGAATAAATAGACCAAAATAAAGCGTTCTTGGCGATACAGTAGAATATAAATAAACATATAAACCCAAGTTTAACATTCCCAGGGAGTGAAGCAAAACATGTTTGTGCCGGTGTTCCACAACAACACTGTAACGTATGCAGAGAGAGAGAGAATATATACACCTGATGACCTTAGCTAAGTGCCTTTCTCATCTTGGTGATGTATACCTCAGCTGCTGTAGTACTTTAGCTGCTGTCTGCATGCTATTGTACTCCTTTAGCTACTGTCGTCATCTTCATAGTCTAAATGTCAGTCACACAGTCCTGAATTAGCTAGTTTGTACCGTGCCCTCTGCCAGCGAGTGTTTAGTGAGACAATGATGTCCTCCACTAAGCTCATCCATAAGCTCACTACAAACTCAATGTTATGTCGATGTATAAGTGACATGGGATAATTGTTCATAACACTTTATGTCGATTATATTGCTGTCCAAAAATTCGTCTTTTCTCATAATTGTAAGTGCCTCTTGGCGAACGATGATAAGGTAATTACGGAGAGAAAGCTTTGAGCCAGCACAACTATGTAGCATTTGGAAGGGATAAGAGAACAAGGAGCTGAGACATGAGGACGGTGAGGAGAAATGTTGCAGCCCGTCCTCCAAACAAAGATCCAAAAGTGATTCCATGCACCCGCCAAACTCCCTGTTTATGAATGAAAAGCGGTTTACACACGACTCACAACTGCTGACGTTCGAACATATCCGGATCAAGTGCTTCACTGACGAATTTTGTTCGAATCACAACGCTATAAATGCTTCACCCACGTACTACAAATACAAATAAACGCCAACAGAACCTAAACACCTAACCTAACCTAACCTAACCTAACCTAACCTAACCTAAACACCTAACCTAACCTATCCTATGCCTATATATACACAATATGCTAATATATTATCTTATTAATTTATACATGAGAAAATTCCCGTTTTGAATGAACAGCATGTTAAAATTTATGAATGCGTCTGTGGGTTGACCGCTGAATGTAATGGACTTGAGTCGAGGACGGGTTGAATGTTGCCCAATCACTTGGACCATCGGGGATCGAATGCCATCCTGCAAGATTGATGAACAATATACTCATATGTTTCAAAGAGTTTATGTTAGTAACAGTTTTACATGATCTCAGTGGCTGATAATATTAGCTAGTCTACGATTATTAAAGGAGATTACAACATGTTAAATGGAGGAAAAAAACAAGCTTGAAAGCAAAATTTATATGAAGAAGGTCGTCAATGAGAAAATTTTTTTTTACACATGAGCAGACAACTTCCATGGCCTGGATTCGAACCCAAACCAAATCAGTAGCAAGACTCGTGGCGAGTGTGTTACCTATACGCCACCCAGGGACTTTAGTCACCACATTCCTGTGACACGAGAACACCCAGTATCGTACACGTCAACATCGCATGCAGCGACACTCTACTAACGCGCCAGTTTGGCAACGAACGCTCATTCTTGCTGTTCGTTCTCTCGTATACCGCGTGTCGTGATGAAGTCACGAACCTCTGCCTGTAATTATCATACTAAATATTCTTCATGTATTAATCTAATATTATACGTCATCCTTGAAAAACTGAACTGTATAATCACTCGATGACTTTGGCCTAAATTTAGTTTCCTTCGTTGTAAATTGTAACGAAAAATAAACTCTCGTCTAATATTCAAATTTTAGCAAAATACTAAGCGACAAAGTGGATAACAAGACTCATGATTGCTGAAGTTATAAGCTCACTGAACAAATTACCGGTTGACAAAACTTTCACAAACCATTTTGGAACTGGTGAACAAATTAGTCAGCATTTCAGAAAGAGAAAAGTTTGCTATCAGTGAGGAGACCGATTTATATGCCAGAAATATTGAAAATTGGCTTACGGGTTATTCATGCCCGTGCCATCTCTTGGGTGGCTTACTCTTTATCAGTCAAAATTGGCAATATTGTCTTAACGTGGTTATATCCCGCTATAATTACGATAATTTCATCAGATTGAATAATGCTAAACGAGTACCCACATTAACATATCAGTTTTTAAGGAACTTCTCTTAAGAGTTTGCTATTATTGTGTACAAAATATTTGCAGAATTATTGTACTGAAATGTTTATGACAACTTATCTAATTATATATGTAAAGCCATCTATAACTGAAGCTTTTGATTTGATCGATTTGATAACACTCAAATCTCTGATATTATGACCCTGATGTGATATCCCTGGTATTTATATTCATATACTCAGTACTTGATACTTAGATCCCTGATACTCACACTTATATCAGGGTCATAATACTCATTCATCTGATACTCAGATCCTGTACAAACCTCTATCGCACGAATGCATGAAACAGTCTCACACAACAGTCAGTTAAGGAGCAATATTTTCCTAAGCCCAGAATTACATCTTAGCAGAAAGAGAATTCTTTCGACATTACTTCTCACGAATTTTAAGGCCTGAGTAATCAAGATAACTCACCAATGAGTCCACTGTGTGAAGATAACACAGGAAGATCATTAAGGTTGAACTCTACGACTCCGGTATCAGGGTCGAGGTGGCTGGGTGAGCCATTACGACCAAGTACGTTTTTAATGGCTATTCTGAGTTGCTGCATATATGGTACTAATTATACTAGACCAGGAAGACTTTGTGGCTAAAATTTTAGCTGTTTACGGTACAAATTGAAGACCTCTGTCATCAAGGGATTTATAATTGTGTGTCATATGTCGTTTCTGTGGACGATATAGCTTCTTGTCACGCTTGGAACACGTGTCATGGGTCGAGCACCTAAGGTGACATTTATTTTGGGCTTAATATTAACAAATAATAATTATGGTAATTATTCAAATCGTAATTTTAATAATAAAATAGAACTAATTTTAAATGTTAATAAAATGACAATAATAATGGAGGGGGGGGAGAATTGGGAGTGCAGGAGGGGTTAGGTTAGTAAGAATTTGAAAAAAATAAATCCATTAGTTTTATTCTTTCCCGTCCCTCTCTCCCTCTCTCTCGGATCAAATTTCGATTACGCAACCAAAATAGAAATCTGATCAGAAATATAAATACAAAAGAAATGTTAAATTTCAACAACACAAAAACCTGAAACTGCACGACAGTAGAAAGAGAATAAACAAGATAAGAGGAGCAGGCAAAACGTGCAGAAAAATAACTCCTCAGGAAAGGAAAATAAGGAGTAAGTTGCGATTGCGATAGAAACATGATAGAAAGATAACTTTGTCCCTCTCGGTAAAGTCAACCTCGGCCCCCCAAAGAGTTAACGATAATCACTCGCTCTAGACCACCTTTAAGTTCTCCTGAAGGTCACAAGAGTACACATAGCAAGAGTAACTGGAGAGTCATCGGTACCTTTCTCGTATCCATAGAATCTCCAGGAAAAACTGCTCTGGCTAAGCTACGGGGGAAAGACCCATAACAAGACCTTAAGTGTCCTTGGGGTGTCGTAAGTACCTTTATCGTACCCATGGAACCATCAATAAAAAAGCTGTATAGCTAAGCTGGAAGGAAAGTCACCCTAGCTAGACCTTACGAGTGTTGACGTTAAAGCTTATCAACCTCCGTATGGTTGTTAAGGCCACCACAATAGCATACTGACCAACCAGCAAGTATACTTAGTCCTGGACTAAAGTCAACTTTAACCGCATATACACCGAGTAATGCGGGTACACCTTACGGTGTATAAACCCCGGGGGAGAGTTTTACACTCTTCAGGGGAACAGGAAGCGCTCAACGTTTATCGGACGGATTTATCAACCGGCGTAATAGCCAATTTTCCTCGGGACGGCGCATACAGGACTTTAAGTGTTGCTAAGTATGGCCGCGATCGGATCTTGTCTCGTTAGGGTGATGGTGAGGGAGCAGAGGGTAGTTATGTGAGGNTAATGTAGTGTACTACCCAGTGCCTTGGTGTATAATGTAGTGTACTACCCAGTGCCACGGTGTATAATGTAGAGTACTACCCAGTGCCTTGGTGTATAATGTAGAGTACTACCCAGTGCCACGGTGTATAATGTAGTGTACTACCCAGTGCCTTGGTGTATAATGTAGTGTACTACCCAGTGCCTTGGAGTATAATGTAGTGTACTACCCAGTGCCACGGTGTATAATGTAGTGTACTACCCAGTGCCTTGGTGTATAATGTAGAGTACTACCCAGTGCCACGGTGTATAATGTAGTGTACTACCCAGTGCCTTGGTGTATAATGTAGAGTACTACCCAGTGCCACGGTGTATAATGTAGAGTACTACCCAGTGCCACGGTGTATAATGTAGTGTACTACCCAGTGCCTTGGTGTATAATGTAGAGTACTACCCAGTGCCACGGTGTATAATGTAGTGTACTACCCAGTGCCACGGTGTATAATGTAGTGTACTACCCAGTGCCACGGTGTATAATGTAGTGTACTACCCAGTGCCTTGGAGTATAATGTAGTGTACTACCCAGTGCCACGGTGTATAATGTAGTGTACTACCCAGTGCCACGGTGTATAATGTAGTGTACTACCCAGTGCCTTGGTGTATAATGTAGTGTACTACCCAGTGCCTTGGTGTATAATGTAGTGTACTACCCAGTGCCTTGGTGTATAATGTAGTGTACTACCCAGTGCCACGGTGTATAATGTAGTGTACTACCCAGTGCCATGGTGTATAATGTAGTGTACTACCCAGTGCCACGGTGTATAATGTAGTGTACTACCCAGTGCCACGGTGTATAATGTAGTGTACTACCCAGTGCCTTGGTGTATAATGTAGTGTACTACCCAGTGCCACGGTGTATAATGTAGTGTACTACCCAGTGCCTTGGTGTATAATGTAGTGTACTACCCAGTGCCACGGTGTATAATGTAGTGTACTACCCAGTGCCACGGTGTATAATGTAGTGTACTACCCAGTGCCTTGGTGTATAATGTAGTGTGCTACCCAGTGCCACGGTGTATAATGTAGTGTACTACCCAGTGCCACGGTGTATAATGTAGTGTACTACCCAGTGCCACGGTGTATAATGTAGTGTACTACCCAGTGCCTTGGTGTAAATGTAGTGTGCTACCCAGTGCCACGGTGTATAATGTAGTGTACTACCCAGTGCCACGGTGTATAATGTAGTGTACTACCCAGTGCCACGGTGTATAATGTAGTGTACTACCCAGTGCCACGGTGTATAATGTAGTGTGCTACCCAGTGCCTTGGTGTATAATGTAGTGTACTACCCAGTGCCACGGTGTATAATGTAGTGTACTACCCAGTGCCACGGTGTATAATGTAGTGTACTACCCAGTGCCACGGTGTATAATGTAGTGTGCTACCCAGTGCCTTGGTGTATAATGTAGTGTACTACCCAGTGCCACGGTGTATAATGTAGTGTACTACCCAGTGCCACGGTGTATAATGTAGTGTACTACCCAGTGCCTTGGTGTATAATGTAGTGTACTACCCAGTGCCTTGGTGTATAATGTAGTGTGCTACCCAGTGCCACAGCTGCCAGGTAAGGCGAACACCGGCTTGAGTGATGTCAGTGAGTTATTATATTCACATTGATAAGGATGATTGCCGGAAACTGATGGAAAAGGCAGTGTGATTTATACTGTACGGTTTGGGAGGGCTGTTAAGGTCTTGGAAGGACTGAGGAAGGGCTGTGGAAAGGCTGAGGAAGAGGCTGGTGGGAAGTCATAGTTGGGTATATGGCTATACCTAACTATACATCAATTTATCTATTTCTATATTATTCAGCCCTTAAACTGCTGTCAACACCACTTTCTAAACCACTCTTCTAATCGTGCTCTTAGTCTCCATCTCAATCTTCCTTCAGTCACTTGACTCTCTTAATCCCACAACTATCATCCGCTCCTCTCATCTCTCAACCTCTTAAATCTATAGAATTCTATTGCCGCCCTACTCAATCGCCCTAGAAGTCATTCCTTCAAGTGCCTTCCAGTTTCTCTCAGAAGACCTTGAAGTCTCACCCCCCCCCCTCCAGTTACTCTAAAAGTCTCCCTTTCAATTGCCCTCTCAATCTCTTTCTTTCCCAGTCGCCCTCTCAGCCTCCCCTCTCTACCCGTCAGTATTGCTCCGACACGTTAACAATGGAGTAAGGTCCACCTACCTCTCTGCCTGCGAGAGCCTCTTATGGAAATGCTATCGGAATCGATCAATGCGTTCGCACGTCTATAGCGCCAGGCAAGAGTAGATGGAAGAGGTGTGGGGGGTGGAAGGTTTGGATGGGAGACGTGTGGGTGATGGAAGGTTTGGATGAGAGAGGTGTGGGGAGGAAAGGCTTGGGTGGGGGAAAGTTTGGGTGGTAGAGGTGGGGTGGAGTGGGTTGATAACCGTGGGCAGAGAGTGGGGACCTATACGGGGTAGTGGGGTGGCAAGCTTTGTGTGTGGAGGGAAGGCAGAGGTGTGAGGAAGAGAAGCTGAGAATAGAGATGAGGGATGGAGTGGAGATAGATGAGAGTTGGGGGAGAATTGATGGCGAGATGTAGGTGAGTGGGTGTCGAGGTTTGGGTGAGTGGGTGTCGAGGTTTGGGTTGTGGATGTCGAGATTTGGGGTTGGGATGTCGAGGTTTGGGTGAGTGGGTGTCGAGATTTGGGGGAGTGGGTGTCGAGGTTCATGGTAGAGGGTGGAAAGGCCCCGCGAGTTAATAAGGGCCGTTCCTTACTTATTTTTAATATATGACCAACGGTAAGTTAATAAGGGAATTGTTAGTGATTTGTTGGAACGACGATAAGGTTCGTTAGGACTGTTCTAGAGCTGTTTTGGGTTGGCGTGTGTTGCGCATGATCTTTTTTGTGGTTTGTTGACACTGTGGATTTTGGGATATTGTGTTAAAGATATATGGATGTAAATTTTGGATATTTTAGCTTGCTTGTAACTGGTAAGACAAGTTGCTTAGAGTGTCGGATGTCAGGCCGTTGACAAAAGCCAGTCACGGTGCAGGAGGTACCTTACCTTGAGGATACCTTGAGGTGCTTCCGGGGCTTAGCGTCCCCGCGGCCCGGTCATCGACCAGGCCTCCTGGTTGCTGGACTGATCAACCAGGCTGTTGGACGCGGGTACCTCCAATATGTCACTATCTTCTGATCTTGCTAGAATTAGCAACGCATCATGGCCTCAACTAACAACGACGGAGCGATCACAAAACACCATGAACTCAACAAATAGCGTACATCGTATATATACAGAATTTCCCTCAGGAATAATTCGCTCCGCATTGAGAAAGTAGAGAAAAAACTTTTATGAGTTTTGTCTTTTTTTCATTTATTCTGTAAGAATTTGGTTCACAAGGCCAATTATTTTGTGGCAGTAGTACTGACATGTGATAGTAGCCGTCTACATCGGTGGTAAAAACTACTTATATATGTGGGGCTTTGATTTCTTCCGCTGATGTGGCTTTCATAAGTGACACTGGTCATTCATTAGTGGTAGTGGCCACATTCCATGTGGTTTAAGACATTTGTTTATTGCTAGTGGCCGTTTGTAAACGTTTGTGGTCGTTCATACGTTGCAGCGGCCATTCATATCCTGACAGTGAAACATTGTCAGAACTAGTGGCCCATTGAGAAGTCAGTTGTGGCCATTATGTGTTTTAGTGTCCATATCTTACGTACCAGAGGCCTCTCGCGTGAGATGTGACCACTCGCAAATGAATTAGTTTTTCGAGTGTGGTGCTGTTCTAGCATGGCTTTGTTTACGTGGCTTCCGTTTCACACAATCTTGCGATAAATATTACAGAGAACCAAAATATTTTATTATATCTGGTTGGGTAATAATAGCCAACTTTATGAAAGAGCATATAGACTTCGTATAATGGCAGAACCAGTAGCTAATATAAACCATTTGCATACAGGA
>WNGS01052365.1:7182204-7201801 GCA_020271785.1 Procambarus virginalis
TTTTTATGCACGAACGAAAATAGCCAATAACAATTTATGGACCTTTTAGCGATCCATTAGTCGACGCAAACCGAGAAAATATGAGCACATCTGGAGAGGGAGCTCCAGTGTGTGTGTGTAGTGGTGCATAGCCCAGTGCGGCAGGTCAGTGGGAGAGTCGAAGCAATCCGTCGCTCTTCACGCATCAACAATATAATGTAGGACGGTATTAGAAGACCATTTCCCTCATAGCGGCTGGAATTTGGGCATTCACATTTCATTGTCATACGGTTCATATGCTTCCAAGCTCTCCAGTCTCTCATTTTCTGAACCACAGTGAACTCCAGCTGCACAGTCACTCATATTCTGGGCCAACTTAACCTCCAGCTGCACAGTCTCTCATATTCTGAGCCAACGTAACCTCCAGCTGCACAGTCTCTCATATTCTGAGCCAACGTAACCTCCAGCTGCACAATCTCTCATTTCTGAGCCAACGTAACTCCAGCTGCACAGTCTCTCATATTCTGACCAATATGACTTCAGCTGCACAGTCTCGTCTCTCATTTTCTAAGCCTCTGTTACTAAGATTCCAGACTTAAGGTTCCCAGTTGCACTAGTTCCTCTCCCTTACGAAACAGATTTGTACTTTGTAACAAATAATAACTTTTTCAATACTTAGTTTTAAATCGGGAATATGCTTATCAGCAACATAATGATCCAACATAATATGGTCGCGTTATTCTTTGCAAATATTAAATAATTTCAACTAGAATTCTGTAAATAATTTCTCCAGTGTAACGTTTCCTCCATTAAACCGAGCATAATGTTGGTAGTTTGTCATGGAGAGAAAAAAACACGATTGTACTTTTTTCTTCATAAAGCATGATAATAAAAATAATTTCACGGACTGGTTGAATTTATTTGTTCAGATAAAGAATTCGACTCGTATGTCAAGACCAGGTTTCCAGACATTCATATAATGCCATGTTATTAAATATGTAATACGTCGGCAGGCTAATACGGTAACCATAGTCTCATTCAGAGGGAACGTTTGCTGGACATGAAGCAGTCAGTGGGATCATCAAGAGACGTCTGGCTACAGTCAAATGTCCAGCACGAAAGATCCTAAATGATGCTGACCTGGCAACAGACACAAACCTCCAGATGGCGTTATCTTGTAACCATGAAGGGATGGCAAATAGGAAACTTACTCTCTCTTTCTCTCTCTCACCCTTTCTCTCTCTCATGTAATACCTCCAGACTCAAGTGGCATCCCAGGGGAGGCCTAAAATCTCAGTTGGATACCAGTTGTGTGTCTCTCTGGGACCCGTTCTTATTGTAGGTGTTCATAGACTTTTTGGTAGAACTCTTGTTTTCCGCTTCAGTGGTCGAGAATTCGAGGCTTCTATGGTCCAAGTGAATGAAATGTTATTTCCACTTCTATTGTAGTTCAAATCACTTGTGGACGGTAGAGCGACGGTCTAGCGTCATGCAGGTTGGCGTTCAATCCCCGACTGTCCAAGTGGTTGGGTACCATTCCTTCCCGCCGTCCCATCCCAAAACCTTATCCTGGCCCCTTCCCAGTGCAATATAGTCGTTATGATTTGGCACTTTCTCATTGATAGTTCCCTTCCCTTCTATTGTAGTTTACAGTTTATATATATACACACACACACAATTATATTATATATATATATATATATATATATATATATATATATATATATATATATATATATATATATATACATTTTCAAACTGCTGATCTGATTTTTTCTCACCGTGAGGTACTCATCCCAAGCCCTTTGAAAATCTCCTGCTTTCATTATTAAAAGTTATGCTTCCTTGCATCCTCGTATAAAGTCTTGATTTGGTTCTCAGCCTTTCATTGTTGTCCCTGTAGACGAGGACAAGTTTGTCAATTGCTTTCCATTATTTCTTGTTGCATATGTGCATAGCTTAATGCAGGAATTCCTCTGAGCAAGAGGAAGGATCAATTGATGCTTTGCATCAAGCAAATCTTCGCTTCTCAACCTTCGTTCACCTTATATACAAGATCCCAAACTTATTTTCTCATTTAGACCCATTGTGTATTTCCGATTTAGACCCAGTGTGTATATAAATATAATTATGAAAGTTGAGGTCATTTGCCATGTAAAGCTCCCTCAAAGCTATGTCTATATCTAAGATGAGTATTAGTATGATTGTGGGGTCATTTATCAGCTTTGAGGGGATGAGTGTAGATTCAGAGTGAGGCAGATGAGTCCCACCGCGCGTGTTGAATATGCATGACTGGGGATAACGTGGGTGATAGCACCCCTGGTGGACCTGACCTTTGATGTGGGGTTAAGCCAAGTGTTGGTGCTATTGTATTGTTGTGAAGCCAAGAGTTGACGATTGTGGTCAAGGTCTGTGTGTGTGTGTGTGTGTGTGTGTGTGTGTGTGTGTGTGTGTGTGTGTGTGTGTGTGTGTGTGTGTGTGTGTGTGTATGTGTGTGTGTGAATTTGTTAATGTGTGTGCAGGTATAGGTGCGTGTGTGTGTGTACAGTACTTACCGAGTTGTGCTTGCGGGGGTTGAGCTCTGGTCTTTGGCATTGGCTCTTTCTGTGTGTGTGTGTGTGTGTGTGTGTGTGTGTGTGTGTGTGTGTGTGTGTGTGTGTGTGTGTGTGTGTGTGTGTATGATTGGGAGGGTGATAATACCCAACTACCATACCATCCTAACAAGTGGTTATATTTATCTAAAAAGATCCACCATTCTCAAATCCTATAGAATACAATAAAATGATATATTACACATGTTTTTCTAAACGATCCCATCCACTGGGATTACATTTAACTAAACGAATTTCTATACATATATGTTTTACCTTAATCACAACACCTGAAACCTTCCGTCCCTCAGAAAAAAGATACCTAAAACGAATGATGCAATAGAATGAGAACCAATAAACAGGTGCACAAAGAACAGGAGAAAAGAACACAGGTCGGGATCCCCCTTTTTAGCTGCTCGGGTCATTGTTGGGACTCAAGAGAATAGCTTGGGTTGCTCCTATACGAATTTCTTACTTCCTTTCACCTTTTGTAACGGCTGGATTCCGTACCTTTACCTGTAGTTTAATTAAAGTTATTCGTCGTGAGAGGGAAGAGGTCTTGGAATTTTTTTTCTTGTACCACAATGAATTTTTAACGGGTTTCAAGATTTTCTAAGTGTTGCTGTTTCTATGTCTATCTTTATGCCTGACTTTGTCTGTTTTTCTGTTTTTGCGTCTCTGTGTTTATATTTCTGTAGGTTAAGTCTGCTTGCCTGTTTGTCTTTCTGTCTATCTGTCTGTCTAGCTGATTGTCTGCTTTTTTTGTCTTTCATCGTCGTTCATCCATCTCTCTCTCTCTATCCCAGTTCCCCCTTCTTCTTTACCAGCCTTTTCTGTTTCTTTCTCGCTACTTTCTAAGTCCCTCTCACCCTTACCCTTCACTTTCCACGCTTTCCTTCCTCTCTAAGGTATCTGTCAGCGAACATCGAACGATAAAATATGAACGTTAGTTCGACATTTTGGATTTTTATCACGTTTTGGGTTTTTGTGAGATGGCCGATAGATGGCCAGCAAAGGAAGAGGAAGTGGAAGAGGAAGGGAAAAGAGGGCAATAAATATGAGGAGGATGAGTAGATGGAAAAGGAGGAGGAGAAGAGGGAAGATGATCAACAACGTGACTTGGGACGTGGCAGTCAAGTGATTAGTCAAGTGTTAGTGTGAGGGGGGGAGAGTAGCCAATCAGCAGCGATTAGGCTCGTAACGCTCAGAGTGCTGCACTCATGTCAACAATCATACAAAAGAATCTGTTAGTTAAAAACTGATCAATGAGGATCATATCTCAGCGTTTTGAAGTATGCCAAGGAACAATCCGATTCGTCTAGTATAAGGTAATCAGAAGACTTAGCAGGTGACGTCGGCTGGTCCGAATGTATTCTATCAGTCAGCAAGAAAACCACTTGTCTGAGTATCTCATCTCAATCACCAGGTGGACTCTGCTTCTCTGAGCATCTCTCAATCACCAGGCGAACTCTGCTTATCTGAGCATCTTCTCTCAATCACCAGGTGGACTCTGCTTGCCTGAGCATCTTCTCTCAATCACCAGGTGGACTCTGCTTGTCTGATCTTCTCTCAATCACCAGGAAGACACCGTTACCTTTCCGAGCAGCAACAACAATTAATGTTCTAAATAGACCTTTATAAACAACATTTTTTTTAATTTAAGTATTAAATAACTAAAAGCTTATTAGAGCTGGAGGCGAAAATATTTCTCTATTCATCTCTTGTAACATGAAAACATTTCCTATTTCAGGAATTTGCTGAAACATTTCTGTAATAAGTTGCAGAGGCTACATGAGTTTTTGAACCATTTCTCTGGTAAACTATTGAGTCTACTGGAGTTTTACTAAAAACATTCTCCCGATAAACTGTAGAATCTACTGAAGTCATTCAGTCAGCAGCGCTACACTTCAGTACATGTGGCAGTGGGTTCTGAGGACCCTGTATGTCTTGAAGTAGGTTGAAAGTTCTTGTTGCACTTGACATGGGAAGGAAGTAGACTAAGAAGGGCAAGGAGAGGGAGAAAAAGGAAGGTAATTGAGGTAGGAACATGCATTTAAAGGAAGAAAGGGAAGAGGAGAGGGTAAAGAATAGAGAAAAGTATATGTGGGACGAGAAAGGAAGGGTAGATAGGAAGACAGAAGAGGGACAGGAAAGCAGAGATAAAAGAAAAGGAATTGATGAGAGGGAAGATCGTAGTAAGAAGGGAAGAGAGTGAAGGGAGGACGAGAGAGAAGGGAAGGGAGAAAGTATGAAGGGAAGATAGGGAAAGGAGAGAAGGAAGGGAAGAAAAGGAGAAGAAAGAAGAAAGGAAAGATAGGAGAGGAGAGCAGGGAAGATAGGGAAGACAGGGAGAAGAGAGAAGGAAGGGAAGATAGGGAGAGGAGAGCAGGGAAGATAGGGAAGACAGGGAGAAGAGAGAAGGAAGGGAAGATAGGGAGAGGAGAGAGGGAAGGGAATATAGTATGAGAGATGGACGGGAGGAGAGAAAGATAAAGAAGTAAAGGGAAGAGAAATATGACAAATGTTTAACGTGGTCCAAATAGTCGTTATCGTCCACCAGAAAATTATTGTCTGTTTTTATGGCCGCCAGAAAATTAGTGAGGGGTCTCATCCGGGGGGGGGGGGAGGGTATAGGGGACTGGGGAAGAGGAGAGGGGGATGAGAATGAGAGGGGAGGGAGAGCAGGGGGAAAGAGGGGAGGGAATGAGAAAGGGAGGGGGAAGAGAAGAAGAGTTTAGAGGGGAGAGAGATTCATCCGAAGGGAAGGAGGTGGCAATAAGGAAAAGGTGGGGGAAGGGGGATGAATGAGGAAGATGATGTAGATGGGAAGGGGGGGGGAGGAGATGAGAAGGGGAGGTGAATGAGAGTTTGAAGGAGGAGTAGCTCATTCGGGGTTTGGAGGGAGGAGGAGTTGAGTTTTGACGCTGGGAGGAGACGGATGAGTTTGTAGTAGAGGAAAAATGTGGAGTTAAGTTTGTAGGGGAATCTCACTGTGCAATCCTTGTCCCAAGTTTCAATCTTCTCCCACATCACCCTCAGAGAACTAACGACAACTCAAGACTTACAAATCTCTACTTTAAACGTACGTGTTACTGCAACCATAAGTTGCACCAGGTGGACACTCAACATAGAAATGATTGGTAGCAACTATATATATATGTGTGGGTATTGGTACTTGTGCACCAGTTGACTTTAAACACAGTCCAGCTTACTAAGAAGAATATGTTTACTTTTTATGACATGTAATGATGAGGAGATAGTGTTTAGTATCCTTTGAACTATAATAAAATGAATATTAAAATCATGAATGAAATCACAATCATAATTAATAGTCACTCAGTAAATTATGAATATGAGAAAATAAGAATATGTTTAAAGCACTGACATTATTTGTAAGTGATTTTTCGATGAAAATATAAATTTTTTTTTGTTACTATGAACATTATAGCTACCAAACCAGCACATCTGACACATTACCCTTCTGGTACTTTCCTTAAATAGATTGCCAGTCGTCCAGTCTCCTCTGTCCACATCTTTCATCCACTCTACCTAATCAAAGACTATGGTACAAAACTAAGAGATTGTTGCTAGCACAGAGATACTAGACTTCAGTGACAATTTATTCTCAAGGCTCTCAGTGACACATCTCTTTGTGCTGTGAAGACCCAGTCTGACCTCTCTGGCTGGTTGCTCTTCTCCTTTCTCCCATTCCTGTGATTTTCCTCTAACATGTTGCATTAGGAAGTAACAATTAAATAATTAAACCAGCTTCAGTCTACATGAATATTCATCATCCTGGGATACTCTGTTATTCAGTCAATTTGGCCTTTATTGAAGTACGCTGATACTAGCAGTTTTTCTATGAATCATTGGAATGTTTTTATTTCCATCAATGCCATTGTCCTGTATGATTTTTCAGGATTGCTTATCATAGCCACCACCACCTCCCTCTCTGTTTACATGCCCCAGTTGACATTCATCAGAAAAAATACTGTTTGCTAATAAGCAAAATTAATATAGTTACCTGGTATTTTTTTTTACATAGGTGAGTTTTGGAACAGATGACGACTGACTCCAGTTAGCAGGTTCAGAACTTTCCTTTCAAATAGCTAATGGAAAGCTTTACTAACCAGTTTTTCCTGAAACATGAGCAGCCAATCGGTTAACAACCAAGTATTTAATTACTGCTGGGTGAATAGGCGCAAACAGTTAAGAATTGGTGAATAATCAATCCTGCTCTGGCCAGGACTCGAACCCTGTCGAAATCACTTGCGCGGAGCCCAGCGAAAGTACTACCGCTACATTAGTAATGTTGTACCAACCTTAAATTAATAACGTTTTCGGTCACTGTATTTGCAGGGAACATATATATCAATTGAGATACGTTGACCAAACCACACACTAGAAAGTGATGGGACAACGACGTTTCAGTCCGTCCTGGATCATTCTCAAGCCACAGTCGACTTGAGAATAGTTCAGGACGGACCGAAACGTCGTCGTCCCTTCACTTTCTAGTATGTGGTTTGCTCAACATATTTCAGCCACGTTATTGTGACTCCTCGTCAGCAATTGAGATACATCTGGGCGACCTGGCCACCACAGAGCCCCTGGACGCAGAGGGTGATAAGTGACCCCCTCAAACAGCTTTTAGCCCGTCGCTGAAATGTTGTGAAACCGATTGCCTTTCAGTGGGTGATTAATCTGATTATCTCAGCCAATGGCGGGTAATGTGACGTGACTAATTGCGGACTCGTTGGTCTGGTCGTTAGGGCTGGGGGGAGAGAGATGGTGATAGGGAGCAGGGTGTGGGGAATAGGGAGGTTGGAAAGCTAATATATATAGCCGCCCTACTGCTGGGGAGGAAACCATGGGGTGAAAGGGGGATTGGGGGGACGTTTTATGCTGAGTGCAGGAGAATTCCCCCCCCCCCTCCCTTTCGTCCTCCTCTCCCTTCTCTATCAGTTTCCTACGGCTAATGTCGCTACACTCATAAACAGTCCGTTGATAACGCCACTGCCGTTCCGGTTTATTCTTTGCAACAGACGACATTTTCATCTAGAGGATGGAGACCCATATTGTCCACAGGGAGTGTTGTGGGGAAATTGAGATTCCGTGATTAAAATAAACGACGCCAAACCTCGTTGATAATGGAAGGAGGAGGAGCGGGGAAATTTTCCGGGAGAGTCACAGACGACAACTCGAGGAACGGAAACTTTTGTGCCCCCGTCAGCGATATTTGGACCACATGAGGCATGGCGGTCTGTTGTCTCCCCGAGCTGGTCCTCTAGGGGCCAGATTCACGAAAGCACTTACGCAAACACTTACGAACCTGTACACCTTTTCTTAAATCTTTGGCGGCTTTGTTTACAACTATTAAACAGTTAATGAGCTCCGAAGCACCATGAGGCTGTTATAACAATAACAACAGTTGAATGGGAAGTTTTCATGCTTGTAAACTGTTTAATAAATGTAACCAAAGCCGTCAAAGATTGAGGAAAGATGTACACGTTCGTAAGTGCTTGCGTAAGGGCTTTTGTGAATCTGGCCTCAGGTCTTAATGTCTTGGGCTCCCATCCCTAATGGATTACATGTTCGTCTCCCATCGTTAATGTCTTACGTGTCAGTCTCTTTCCTTCTAATTACAATCTGACAACAGACTAGAATGACCTGCCATAAATGGGTTATGTATGAGCTCAGCCACTTGGGATAGCCCTAACACCGAGTCCAAATGTCCATATAAACAAATGCACAAAATTTAACATGCAGCTAAAGGCCTCTGATCACTTAGATTTTTTGTAAACAAGACTAGAACTTTTTTCATGAATTATTCAGCGATAGAGAATATAATTTTGTATCTCTCCTCCTTGGTCATTCTCTCGAGTTCCACTCCGTAAAAGATACAGTGGTTTAGCCTAGCAAGAAGCGTCAGAATCTTGTTAACCCAAGTAACCTACTGGAGCCGATATTCATTAGTCACTTGGAGCGTCAATGCCTCAGGTGGTTTTAATTTCACATGAAACACCACAATTTTTACGCAGGGGTAGAGTGCGTAAATTGGATAGTGTGTGTTCAGCAAGAGGACATCAATATCGCCTGTCCTCACGCTTAATACACCTTCAAAATATATCGTCAAAATTCCGATGAGTAAAAGTTAAAAAACGGAAATATTGACGCTTTCTCGGAGTAATGACTAACGGTCTTGTTATAACGCTAAAGTGGGTTTAGGATAACCCACTTTATTTTTAGTGTTTACCTGAGAACGGGTTAGATAACGAATATCATTGTTATCCAGCTGGTCTAATTTACCCTACCAGTCACAAATAGTCAAGAATGTAGTGTCCTGACCGGTGCATCGGTGTATAATGTAGTGTACTACCCAGTGCCTTGGTGTATAATGTAGTGTACTACCCAGTGCCTTGGAGTATAATGTAGTGTACTACCCAGTGCCTTGGTGTATAATGTAGTGTACTACCCAGTGCCACGGTGTATAATGTAGAGTACTACCCAGTGCCTTGGTGTATAATGTAGTGTACTGCCCAGTGCCTTGGTGTATAATGTAGAGTACTACCCAGTGCCACGGTGTATAATGTAGTGTACTACCCAGTGCCACGGTGTATAATGTAGTGTACTACCCAGTGCCTTGGTGTATAATGTAGTGTACTACCCAGTGCCTTGGTGTATAATGTAGAGTACTACCCAGTGCCTTGGTGTATAATGTAGTGTACTGCCCAGTGCCTTGGTGTATAATGTAGAGTACTACCCAGTGCATCGGTGTATAATGTAGTGTACTACCCAGTGCCTTGGTGTATAATGTAGAGTACTACCCAGTGCCTTGGTGTATAATGTAGAGTACTACCCAGTGCCTTGGTGTATAATGTAGTGTGCTACCCAGTGCCTTGGTGAATAATGTAGTGTACTACCCAGTGCCACAGCTGCCAGATAAGGCGAACACCGGCTTGAGTGATGTCAGTGAGTTATTATATTCACATTGATAAGGATGATTGCCGGAAACTGATGGAAAAGGCAGTGTGATTTATGCTGTACGGTTTGGGAGGGCTGGGAAGGTCTTGGAAGGACTGAGGAAGGGCTGAGGAAGGCTGAGGTAGGGCTGTGGAAAGGCTGAGGAAGAGGTGGTGGAAGTCATAGTTGGGTATATGGCTATACCTAACTATACATCAATTTATCTATTTCTATATTATTCAGCCCTTAAACTGCTGTCAACACCACTTTCTAAACCACTCTTCTAATCGTGCTCTTAGTCTCCATCTCAATCTTCCTTCAGTCACTTGACTCTCTTAATCCCACAACTATCATCCGCTCCTCTCATCTCTCAACCTCTTAAATTCTATAGAATTCTATTGCCGCCCTACTCAATCGCCCTAGAAGTCATTCCTTCAAGTGCCTTCCAGTTTCTTTCAGAAGACCTTGAAGTCTCACCCCCCCCCCTCAAGTTACTCTAAAAGTCTCCCTTTCAATTGCCCTCTCAATCTCTTTCTTTCCCAGTCGCCCTCTCAGCCTCCCCTCTCTACCCGTCAGTATTGCTCCGACACGTTAACAATAGAGTAAGGTCCACCTACCTCTCTGCCTGCGAGAGCCTCTTATGGAAATGCTATCGGAATCGATCAATGCGTTCGCACGTCTATAGCGCCAGGCAAGAGTAGATGGAAGAGGTGTGGGGGTGGAAGGTTTGGATGGGAGACGTGTGGGTGATGGAAGGTTTGGATGAGAGAGGTGTGGGGAGGAAAGGCTTGGGTGGGGGAAAGTTTGGGTGGCAGAGGTGGGGTGGAGTGGGTTGATAACCGTGGGCAGAGAGTGGGGACCTATACGGGGTAGTGGGGTGGCAAGCTTTGTGTGTGGAGGGAAGGCAGAGGTGTGAGGAAGAGGAGCTGAGAATAGAGATGAGGGATGGAGTGGAGATAGATGAGAGTTGTGGGAGAATTGATGGAGAGATGTAGGTGAGTGCGTGTCGAGGTTTGGGTGAGTGGGTGTCGAGGTTTGGGGGAGTGGGTGTCGAGATTTGGGGGAGTGGGTGTCGAGGTTCATGGTAGAGGGTGGAAAGGCCCCGCGAGTTAATAAGGGCCGCTCCTTACTTATTTTTAATATATGACCAACGGTAAGTTAATAAGGGAATTGTTAGTGATTTGTTGGAACGACGATAAGGTTCGTTAGGACTGTTCTAGAACTATTTTGTGTTGGCGTGTGTTGCGCATGATCTTTTTTGTGGTTTGTTGACACTGTGGATTTTGGGATATTGTGTTAAAGATATATTGGATGTAAATTTTGGATATTTTAGCTTGCTTGTAACTGGTAAGACAAGTTGCTTAGAGTGTCGGATGTCAGGCCGTTGACAAAAGCCAGTCACGGTGCAGGAGGTACCTTACCTTGAGGATACCTTGAGGTGCTTCCGGGGCTTAGCGTCCCCGCGGCCCGGTCATCGACCAGGCCTCCTGGTTGCTGGACTGATCAACCAGGCTGTTGGACGCGGGTACCTCCAATATGTCACTATCTTCTGATCTTGCTAGAATTAGCAACGCATCATGGCCTCAACTAACAACGACGGAGCGGATCACAACGCACTCCACAACAATCAAGGGGGTAACAGAGTTAACGGCCGGTTGTAATCCCTCAACAGCCAAAGACCGAGCATTAACAAAACAGTCCGCAACAAACAGGAGAGAACAAACAGGAGAGAACAAACAGGGGGGAACAACAGGGATAACGGCCGGCTGCGTCTGAGTTATGTTTACGTCGATACTGCCAATGGCTTCTGGAAATGAACTTTAAATTGCGTTATTTTCCTCATCCTGCGTCCCTCGCCTCACCAGCTGGGCTCAAGATACAGTGTCTGGAGGGGAAAAAAAAGTGTTTCTCCCTTGAATTCGCTTGGAGCGAGAAGGTGTATGACTTGCGTACACCTTCTTTCTCCTAGCGAACACAAGTAAAATAGTTTTTTTTTTTTTTTGCTCCAAACAAGTCCAGTCACTTGCGTTGGACGGTACAGCGACGGTCTCGCTTCATGCAGATCGGTGTTCAATCCCCAACCGTCCAAGAGGTTGGGTACCATTCCTTCCCTCCCCCGTCCCATCCCAAATCCTTATCCTGACCCCTTCCAAGTGCTATATAGTCATAATGGCTTGGTGCTTTCTCCTCATAGATCCCTTGCCCCAAACATCGCATCCTGCGCCCATCTGGAGACGTAAGAGGTGGCGGAGAGGATAGAGAGAGAGTAGTTCTCTTTTATTTTATTTCTTTAATGAATTTTTTGGTATTAATGATATTATATTCAAGGCTAGAGTTGTGGTGTTTGAGATTTTTTTTTTTTTCAAAAATCTTTGGGAAATCAGTAGAACATATTAACATGTCACTGCTCTTTTTGGTGCGCTGCGAATGAGGAATCTCATCACCTCAAAAATCAACAAGATGCGCAGAGATGATTTGTGAATGACGCTTTCTATGAATGAAGATTTTTATGACTAAAGATTTTTATCAATTTTATAAACGATGATTTTCAAGATTATTTTTATGACAAGATTAAGAGTTCAGATCTCTGCTCCTCGCGCTAGGCAGTCTCAAGCTCACACAATAAAAGATTTCTTTTTCTTTCTCTCTCTCTCTCTCTCTAGGGTTCACGGAGCGACAGCTCACACTGGTTAAAGCCACACAGTCTGTACACTACAGATTTTTTTCCGCTACGTTACATAAAACCCCTGAAATCCTTCTTGATCTGACGGAAGAGAAATCCTGTTAGGCGGTGATCCCAACAGTAATTTTTCCCTGGAGGGCCCCCTGAGCGTGTGTGTGTGTGTGTGTGTGTTGTGTGTGTGTGTGTGTGTGTGCGTGTGAGTGTGTGAGTGTGTGTGTATGTGTGTGTATGTGTGTATGTGTGTGTGTGTGTGTGTGTGTGTGTGTGTATGTGTGTATGTGTGTGTGTGTGTGTGTGTGTGTGTGTGTGTGTGTGTGTGTGTGTGTGTGTGTGTGTGTGTGTGTGTGTCGGATAAATCTATTTGACATCCAGTCTTTAACAAGATGGCAGCAAACTATATCTTCGTACAAAACATTAATCTTAAAGAAGTGATTTCAAGCTTTAAATGAAATAAATTTGAATTTTTTTTTAATGAATGACGAAAATAAAATATCAAACTATCGTGAAGACAGAGGAAAACACATACACCAACAGGCAAACACAAAAAAAAAACAGACCATTACATAAAGTACAAAAGCGAACGGTAAACAGAATCAACCTAAGCAATCTTCACATAAGCAAACCTGTGAAGTTAAAACACTTCCACACGAACTAAAAATACAGCAAATGAAAACGCCAAAATTTACAATGTGCATAGAATAGCAGCTACTTAAGAAAATTGCGTCTCAATAGGCAGTTACACAAAAAAACTATGAAGCTACCAGGCCAGGCGTTCTCTTTGGGTACAAGTTATGCAGTCGACCGAAGCCTTACTGAATGGTGGTCGTGGTGGTGAGGGAGGAACTCTCTAGTTAGGGAGTGTTGTAAGGTTGGGGGTCAAGGGGGAATGTGTATTGTTTAGGGGTGGTGGAGAGGAGAAAACCAGGGAGTAGGGGATTCGGAGAGTCGTGCGACTGGAGGGGTCGGGGTGGTTACATGAGGAAGAGTGGAGAGGCGAAGAAGCGAGATGGAGAGAGAAGGGGGAGAAGGCAAAGAGAGGAGGAAAATAGTAAAAGGAGAGGAGGCAGATGAGAGAAATGTGAAGGCAAATCATGAGAAAGATAAGGAGACAGAGGAGAAATATGAGGCAAGAAATAAGAGATGATGATTCAGGAGATGAGTGAGTCGAAGCGGGAAATGAGATGTGATACACGAAAGGTAGAGATGAGACAAAAAAGGAAGTAGTTAGTTACTTAAATAAGTAGTGCGAATTATCGTAAATTGAAAAAGTGCAAGTATAATTCTGTATTCTAGATAGTGCCTCTTTATCTCTGTCCTTTCGTTAGTGCCCCTATAATTGTAGCGAGGAAACTGGGGCGAGCGAGGTTTACGACACTCCTCGGTGCTGCTGTTACAGGTAAACAGAGATAGTGACCAATGAAGAGCAAACACAGCGACAAACACCACCATTACAGAGTATTGTTGACGGTAGAGGTAGAGGGACACACATCTCTGTCATCAAAGGCGTTGGATCCTCTACCAATCCCTGTTTGCGCTCAGGATTCGAAGCTCTGCATCCCGGAATTCTCTATTTGCATAGACAGTACAACATTACTCCCAGTCATATAATGCCGGCTTCACTACATTCCGTGTAGGAGCGCACGAATAAAGTGTCACTACTGATCAGTTTTCAACACAGTTGCGTGTACAATATCATCCGTGTGTTGCTATAGACATTGAAAAGAGTGGTAGTACTTACAGCAACTATTAAATACAAAACTGTTGCTATCTATTTGGGGTTCAACAGACCAATTTTGCACTCTTTACCAATTTATATAAGCTGTATTAAGACGCTCATATATCTCCCACAAATAATTTTAATCAACAATATAAATTACATCATCATTTACACAACTTGATAATGGTCCGAGACGGACCGGAACCTTAATGTCTCTTCATATCTTCTCACATGTGTGTGACAGTTGTGTAACATGTGTGTCTGGTGTGTAACATGTGCGTCAGATGTGTAACATTCAGCCACGTTATTGTGACTTACTTTCTGTATCATTTACCTCCTCCCCTCACCACAGTGACTCTTCTTATCTACCTCACAGCCCAAAATAAACTCCAGCATGTAGATAAAGTAAAGAGCTAGTATGGCTATATACCGTGATGAGATATGAGGACTGGGATGGAGCTGGGATATGAGGACAGATTAAAGGGACGGTGTCCAACCACTTAAGACATCGGGGATCGAACCTGCAAGAAGTGAGGCTGTTGTACCGACGAGTCCAAGTGGATGGACAAAATCCATCTAGCAGACATCAATCTCACCAACACAATACCTCAATATAAATACTTCCCCGTTCCTTCGGCCAACACTTACGATCCAACTGACAGTTCAGAATGAATATTAATTCTCCAAAACTTCCCTACAATCTAGCACTCAACTTAAGCCAACAACCAAAACATTTCAACCACACACATCCATCGCACGAACTTTCAGCAGATCATCCACGAGCAAGTTTCACTCACCCCCTATGGCTAAAACATCCCAATTTTTCACGCCACATATTTCCCTAAGTAGTGTTTTTCAGCTATTACACCGGAATTCATGGCCTCCTTCATCCTGAACCTCATTACCAGAGCACCGGCCTTGTAAACACACAAAGAGCTTCAAGAGACCCGTCCGAAGGTGGATCAAAGTTTGTGGAAATGTTGGTGTGGGAGAGACAGGTGACCCCTCTTACCTATCTCCTCATCCCTCATCCCTCCTCCCCAGGTGCCGTTATTCCATTCTCTCCCTTTCTCTTGCTCCTCCCTTCCCACATTTCTAACTCTCTACCCTCATCCATCTCCTCGTAATACTCCTAGCAGACGTGTAGTGGAAACTCCAGTATCAGCAGTAGCAGATGGTAGTACTGATGTCAAGTATTTTATCAACAATATCAGATGGTAGCAATGGTGTAAGGTAATCTAGTAATATATGGCAATGGTGACGGGTATTCTGGCAACAGAAAACANGTCACACTCTACTCTCCTTCTCTCTCTCTCTCATCTCTTTATTTCTCTCTGTTTCAATGCCAATCTTGTACAATTCCCTCTCTTTGGCTACAGAAAGAACCGGAAAATAACTCGTAGGAGAAAAAAAATCATAGATACCACGCTCGGTAAATTCAAAGTTGACCAAACGCAGAAAATTACGAATGTGTGCACCCCATGATGAAAACTAAACTTACCATTTATCTTCGGAAAGCATTTGTGTGACTTTAATATCTCACCAGAAGTTGTACGGAACTAAACACAACACTATCACTGCTAACGACAACATCAACGACAAAGACAACAAAAACACCACGACACAAGCGCAATAAAAGCAAGAAAATCAAACCTTTTCCAGACTGGAAGAAAACGAAGTTATTTATACCAGGATGCGATTAATCAACTCTTATTTTTCTTTTCATTCACTCTTTCCCACGAGAGAGACAGCGGGAATCACATCAGCCAGGCGGGGACGTGCGTGGGGTACAGGTGGGGTACAACGATACAAAGTGGGGGACAAAGATACAAAGTGAGGTACAAGGGTGCGTCCGTGTATAGTGGGTAAGCTTTTAAACTCTTTCTCTCTTTCTGTTTATCTCTGTCGCTCTCTTTCGTGAATATTAACGCACATACAGCTAGGAGATTGCAGCCTCCAGCTGCGTCTGACGAACGACAGGGCGCCAGGGATCAGACGTATACGCATATCCATTTACGCACATGTTCTAACCATGAACTCAAAATTATGCGTACATCGTAATATATCAGAATTTCTCTCAAGGAATAATCGCTCCGCATTGAGAGTAGAGAAACTTTTAGGAGTGTGTCTTTTTTTTTCATTTATTTCTGTAAGATTGGGTTACAAGCCAATTATTTGTGGCAGTAGTTACTTACATGTGATAGTAGCGTCTATACGTGGTAAAAACTACTTATATGTGGTGGTTGCATTTCTTCCGCTGATGGGGCTTTCATAAGTGACACTGGTCATTCATTAGTGGTAGTGGCCATTCACGTGGTTTTAAGAGAGCATTTGTTTATTGTAGTGGCCGTTTGTAAACGTTTGTGGTCGTTCATACGTTGCAGCGGCCATTCATATCATGACAGTAAACATTGTAAGTAATAGTGGCCATTGAGAAGTAGTTGTGGCCATTCATGTGTTTTAGTGTCCAATCTACGTACCAGAGGCCTCTCACGTGAGATGTTGACCACTCGCAAATGATATTAGTTTTTCGAGTGTGGTGCTCGATTTCTAGCATGGCTTTGTTTACGTGGCTTCCGTTTCACACAATCTGCGATAAATATTACAGAGAACCAAAATATTTTATTATATCTGGTGGGTAATAATAGCAACTTTATGAAAGAGCATATAGACTTCGTATAATGGCAGAACAGTAGCTAATATAAACCATTTTGCATACAGGATTTTTACGCACGAACGAAAATAGCCAATAACAATTTATGGACCTTTTAGCGATCCATTAGTCGACGCAAACCGAGAAAATATGAGCACATCTGGAGAGGGAGCTACAGTGTGTGTGTGTAGTGGTGCATAGCCCAGTGCGGCAGGTCAGTGGGGAGAGTCGAAGCAATCCGTCGCTCTTCACGCATCAACAATATAATGTAGGACGGTATTAGAAGACCATTTCCTCATAGCGGCTGGAATTTGGGCATTCACATTTCATTGTCATACGGTTCATATGCTTCCAAGCTCTCCAGTCTCTCATTTTCTGAACCACAGTGAACTCCAGCTGCACAGTCACTCATATTCTGGGCAACTTAACCTCCAGCTGCACAGTCTCTCATATTCTGAGCCAACGTAACCTCCAGCTGCACAGTCTCTCATATTCTGAGCCAACGTAACCTCCAGCTGCACAATCTCTCATATTCTGAGCCAACGTGACCTCCAGCTGCACAGTCTCTCATACTCTGAGCTAATGTGACCTCCAGCTGCACAGTCTCTCTACTCTGAGCCTCTGTTACTAAGATTCCAGACTTGAAGGTTCCCAGTTGCACTAGTTCCTCTCCCTTACGAAACAGATTTTGTACTTTGTAACAAATAATAACTTTTCAATACTTAGTTTTAAATCGGGAATATGCTTATCAGCAACATAATGATCCCACATAATATGGCCGCGTTATTCTTTGCAAATATTTAATAATTTCAACTAGAATTTTGTAAATAATTTTCTACCAGTGTAACGTTTCCTCCAATTAAACCGAGCATAATGTTGGTAGTTTGTCCTGGAGAGAAAAAAACACGATTGTTCTTTTTTCTTCATAAAGCATGATAATAAAAATAATTTCACGGGACTGGTTGAATTTATTTGTTCAGATAAAAGAATTCGACTCGTATGTCAAGACCAGGTTTCCAGACTTTATCAGACATTCATATAATGCCATGTTATTAAATATGTAATACGTCGGCAGGCTAATACGGTAACCATAGTCTCATTCAGAGGGAACGTTTGCTGGACATGAAGCAGTCAGTGGGATCATCAAGAGACGTCTGGCTACAGTCAAATGTCCAGCACGAAAGATCCTAAATGATGCAGACCTGACAACAGACACACGTCCAGATGGCGTTATCTTGTAACTATGAAGGGATGGCAAATAGGAAACTTACTCTCTCTCTTTCTCTCCCTCATGTAATACCTCCAGACTCAAGTGGCATCCCAGGGGAGGCCTAAAATCTCAGTTGGATACCAGTAGTGTGTCTCTCTGGAACCCACTCTTATTGTAGGTGTTCATAGACTTTTGTCCGGTCGTGTTGGTCGAGCGGTTAAGGGATCCTGTACGCCAGCAGTGTGCTCCTGGCAGTATGGGTTCGAGTCACTTCTGGTGTGTGAGTTTTCAGTTGCATATAGTCCTGGGGACCATTCAGGCTTGTTCGCATATATATACATATATATATATATATTATTATATATATATATATATATATATATATATATATATATATATATATATATATATATAATATATATATGATTATAAGTGTTCTGTCATTAGTGAGCCAGTTTCGTGTGTACATGTGTGTGTTTGTGCATTTGTATGAAAGCGGGTGTACTCGCCAAACTGTACTCACCTTGTTGTACTTTCAGGATATAAACTCCAGCTCTTTAGTTCCGCCTCTCAACTCATATTCGTAGGGAGTGCAAGTTTCAGAGGATCTCGGTAATATTTACATTTCTAGTCATGTAACGGAATCTGCTTCCGAGACTTCACCTCTAGGTACATGCAGTGTATTCACTATTCTGAAAAAATTTGTTTTAAATATGTCTAAGGCCTATATATAGGAACTTAGTATCCATTATGAGATCCTATTTGATCTTATTACCTTGCTTTTGTTAGCTCCAACGTGTGCTCACTATCCTCATTGTGGGTTACCCCAAGGTTTTCCAGTGTCTCTTGATTTGCAACATTGGTTCAAGACCTTCTTCCTGCTCTATTGTGAAAACTTTTTGGATTCTCCTAGTGAATTAATCATACACTTCTCTATCATTTTTGGTGAATGCGTTCTCTCCAATCCTCAGTTTTATTAGTTATTTATTGACGATATAAAGTAATTTCCACATGGTCTTTAATTTATTTTCAACGTCATTTTCAACTGCTGATCTGATTTTTCTCACCGTGAGGTACTCATCCCAAGCCCTTTGAAAATCTCCTGCTTTCATTATTAAAGTTTTGCTTCCTTGCATCCTCGTATAAAGTCTTGGTTTGGTTCTCAGCCTTTCATTGTTGTCCCTGTGGACGAGGACAAGTTTGTCAATTGCTTTCCATTATTTCTTGTTGCATATGTGCATAGCTTAATGCAGGAATTCCTCTGAGCAAGAGGAAGGATCAATTGATGCTTTGCATCAAGCAAATCTTCGCTTCTCAACCTTCGTTCACCTTATATACAAGATCCCAAACTTATTTTCTCATTTAGACCCATTGTGTATTTCCCATTTAGACCCAGTGTGTATATAAATATATTTATGAAAGTTGAGGTCATTTGCCATGTAAAGCTCCCTCAAAGCTATGTCTATATCTAAGATGAGTATTAGTATGATTGTGGGGTCATTTATCAGCTTTGAGGGGATGAGTGTAGATTCAGAGTGAGGCAGATGAGTCCCACCGCGCGTGTTGAATATGCATGACTGGGATAACGTGGGTGATAGCACCCCTGGTGGACCTGACCTTTGATGTGGGGTTAAGCCAAGTGTTGGTGGTATTGTATTGTTTTGAAGCCAAGAGGTGACGATTGTGGTCAAGTCTGTGTGTGTGTGTGTGTGTGTGTGTGTGTTTGTGTGTGTGTGTGTGTGGTGTGTGTGTGTGTGTGGTGTGTGTGTGTGTGTGTTGTGAATTTGTTAATGTGTGTGCAGGT
>WNGS01052365.1:7202265-7213981 GCA_020271785.1 Procambarus virginalis
ATTAGAGTAGAAGCTGCTGATCAGCATATTGTACCACGAGACAACCCCATAAATATTTTCGACCTCAGCCAAGTTCTTCATTACGCGGGGATGCACGCAAGTCCCATTCGTCGCCAACTGAGATTGATCCGAGAAGAAAATTGAGCTCGTAAAGGCTGATAATCGACGTTGTAAATTCCAGGATGATGGAGCTCGCTAGTTACCAGAGTAAACACAAGATAACATTTCGCCAGTTGCCATTGTGATGGACCCTCGTCAAACCGGTTGTAACAGTATATGGCACAATAAACTTTTATATTTGTGTGTATCCAACTACCGATTAGCAGATGAACGAGGGTGGTCGCCTGTGTACTCACCTAGTAAGTACACCCCCTTCTGTAATTATGTGTTTTGTAGAGGGAATACAGAAGGGGAAGGGAATTACCAGGGGAAGGAATGGTGCCCAACAACTAGGATGGTCGGGGGATGGGGGGGTAGAAATAGCCTAAACTACTCTATCCCTGTGGATTGTATTTTTTTGCTTATCTCAATAAACATACTTGAACTTGAACTTGAACTTGGTCGGGGGATTAAAAACCGACCTGCGTGAAAGGAGATCGTCGCTCTACCGTCCAGCTTAAGTGGCTGGCTGGAGGGATAATAAAGTGGTCATAAAGTGGGTAAAAGTGTTCCTTTATATCCTGACAGTAACATCAGTGGATGATGGACCCTCGTCTGTATCCCAGTCTGTTGTTGTTCTTGAATTCATATTCCAGAACGACGTTCAATATATATCGCCGTGTTCTAATCCACACACATCTTTAGCTTTACACAAAAAAATTCAAACGCTTTTTTGTATGAAAAGGTTAAAGAAGCCGTTCTATATTTATTTATTGATTTATATTTTTATTGAGGAATTATCTAAACTTAATGAATCGAAATAAGTATTTAATAGCAACTTTTCATGTGTCAATTCTGATATGTATACCGCTTTATGTCAGTGATCATATCCACATTCACTATATGACATGACAAATTCAAGAACTGATCACTATCATCCGTAACGTTAATTGATCTTATCAATCATCATAACAGTTGATCGCTATCGTCACGTGAATTGATTTAGATCTACCATTATACGAATTGACTGTCATCACATCAATTGCTTGCTATCACATATATTGCTTGCTATCACACAAATTGCTTGCTATCACACAAATTGCTTGCTATCACATAAATCGATCGCTATCACATAAATAGATCGCTATCACATACATTCATCGCTATTACATAAATTGATCGCTATCATCACATAAATTTATCGCTATCACCACAAAATTGTATTCCCATTATCAGGTGATTTAATAGCTATCATCCGTGTCTGCATTATACCACCACTGTCTTGTTACCTTACCCAAGAATATCTAAAGCATTGATCACCATCGAGTCTTTTGAATATCAGATAAACTTAAAATCTTAACAGAAAACCCGTCAAACTTACACGAAGTGCAAATCATTTCAAATTCGTATAAACTTATCACTCGGTCTGTTTATATAAGATTTGTCAATAGAGTCCAAAGTTCTTTACTCAGTCGAAATGGATTTATATTAAATTTTAAGTTCTATGAATCACTTAATAAGCTAACACAAAGTAGAAATCACATCAAATACCAAATAAAATTCCTTACTGATGAATAGTAACTGTTATCATTTGTTCAACATCAGCATAGCAGTTTTTCTTAACAAAAAATCAAGAAAAAATAATTATGTCGCCGATGGATGCTACCAAATGGAGTCGAACCATACGGCAGCTACGTCATAATCCTCCTACATCGACTCTCTGCACTATCTGAGGGAATCCAATCCGGAAAAGCGACCTCCCCATCGATCCCGGGCCGTGGCGAGAATCCCTATCACCCCGGGCAAATAGTTTATATCCCCCCCCCCCCCCACAATCCAATCTTTAGGCTGTACTTCCTATTGACACTTGCCGCCAAAAAGTCAAGCGCGAGCCAATCTTGGTGGCGGAGGGGCGGGGCGGGCACGCGCCGGCAGTTCACGCCAGGGTGTGCGTTACTTAGCATCGCGGGGAGACCGTTACCCTGAGCTACGGTGATAAGCAAGGGCCACCCATTCCCATTCCTCTCCTCATTTACCCTCTGTTATTTGTTTCTCCGTTTTCGCACGGATCTCAGAGGATTGCTCATAAGTGTTATCTCAAGTCCGGGCGTTTGTCTTTAGGATAACATTGATAGTATAAGGATATAGGCGATCGTGGAGATGTGAAGAGGATGGATCGTAAAGAGGTGTGTTTTCCCCCCCTCCCTGGTTCTTGACTATCTGCTGGAAAGGGAGGAGCAGGGAAAGAGGAGTAAGGGGGGAAGAGGAGTAAGAGGAGCACGTGGGTGAGGAGTGAGGTGCTCCACTACACTAAGTGATCGCATGGAGAATATTATCGCGCAGCTGCAGCTCATGTTACACTTGCAGACGTTGCAGGGTCGGGCTCACTACCCTGGTGTTAAGGCCGTAGTGGTTGTGCCTGGTCTGTCACGCTTACGGCCCGCGCTCCCTCTCAACGTTACCTGTTACTACTATGTTCACTACCACCATGGACTCACTTATCAACACTGTCCATACTGTATCTTAGGCTACGCTTTATTATTATTATTAACATCTTTACTGACAAAATTAATTACAATTTTGCCTAGTCTGAGGATTTTGATAGTCTGATTAAAGTGAGGATAATGCTGGTATTCACTATCACGCAGGACAGAGGGTCATACATAAGACAATAGGTCTAAACTGTAGGCGGAAGCACATATATATCATGGTTACAATCAATGTTTTAATGTATGCATATGTGAGAACAACTTTCTACTGTGCACTGCCACACAAGGGCAGGCTACGCTAACACTACTGAATGCGTGTCCAGTCACTGCTAAATTAGTTTTATTTCTGTACTTAGGTACAGCAACATATATACATTTCTGAACATGATATATACTCTGGGAGTACCCAGAGCTCCTGTTCAATCCTCATCGCGGCTCCCACTGATTCTCTCATAATTTTATTATTAATTGGTATAAATGATTTCCGAAATTAATATTTTTTAATGAACAGAACTTCGGCAGTATCTGCAGTTTCTAAGTAGTCTTTAACATTCTTAACAAGTAATGAATGCCGGAAGGCTCATTGTCTCGTATGCTGGCTAATATATATATATATATATATATATATATATATATATATATATATATATTATATATATATATATATATATATAATATATATATGTATATGTATGTATATACATATATATATATATTTATAATATATATATATTTATATTTAACTTTACCACACTACCGTGGTTGTAATATTTTATTGACCCTTGGCACTAGGAGTCTCGAGCACCCGACCTCCAGCATGGGAGACAGTTGCTCTATCAAATGTGCCTGTTTCCCTAGCCGGAGGTCGGGTGTTCGAGGCTCCTAGTGCCCAGGGTGAATGAAGTTATTACATCCAGGTAGTGTGGTAAACACTTAAATAAATAAATACACACACAATATATATATATATATATATAATATATATATATATATATATATATATATATATATATATGTATATCACGAAAATAAACACGTGATTAAAAATGTGACAGTGTCAGACCACGGAGGAAAATTGAAACAGGAATTTCCTTAAGTACTTTTGTATATTTACATCTTCAGAAGGAGTGGTTTTACAGGTCGAGTACTGGATATAAATAGGCAGGAGAGAATGGTGGAGTGAGGTGAGGTACAATAAGTGGACACAAATATGAGCCGCACAAAAAATGGAGAGGGCTTATTAGCCCATCCGATGCAGCTCCCATGCAGGCCCACACATGATTATCCATGTGTGGGCCTGTGTGTGGTTATGAATGGGAGCTGCATCGGATGGGCCAATAGGCCCTCTGCAGTTTTTGTGCGGCTCATATTTGTGTCCACTTATTGTACCTCACCTCACTCCACCATTCTCTCCTGCCTATTTATGTCCAGTACTCGACCTGTAAAACCACGGGAGACATCTCCCGTCACGCAGGGTGCAGCCGCACCTCCACAGATCTGCAGTATCATCTACTGATATTGGTAATGGCTCAAATGGGCCACCACTTACGGGCTATTCGAGCCCGTGCCACCTTTTGGGTGGCTTAATCTTCATCAATCGTCAATCAATTGGACAGATTGAACGGGAGACATCTCCCGTCACGCAGGGTGCAGCCGCACCTCCACAGATCTGTAGTATCATCTATTGATACTGGTAATGGCTCAAAAGGGCCACCACTTACGGGCTATTCATGCCCGTGCGACCTTTTGGGTGGCTTAATCTTTATCAATCAATCAATCTTGTAAAACCACTCCTTCTGAAGATGTATCAATTTACGAAAGTACTTAAGGAAATTTCTATTTCAATTTTTACATAATTATACAGTTGCATAATTACTCCTCTGAGATGACTCATTGTATCACACAACGAACAAATAAATTCCTATATATTCGGAACATCATCACTGTGTGTGTATATGTCAAGCTCAAATATTTAATATGAAATTAACATCACGCTAATTCTTTACTGTCTATCAAATGCAAAAGACATTCAATCCAATCCATTAGGAACCTCATCTCCACCTGACCTATCCAAGAGTATGTCATTCGAGCACTTGCTGGGCGCAGCAATTAAGTGCCTCATGCGTCATTTAACCTCATTTCATAGCGATGACTGAATGATTTGAATCTATTTCTTGTAAAGTTAGATGGTAGGTTTCAGTAAACATAACATCGCTTCGTTAGCCTTGTAGCAGACAGCCTGCGTTAGTTATAAGCACTGGGAGACCCGTTCCAGCGCTGCCAACGTCTCTCGCACTTCCCACCCTCGCTCCAAGTTAATATCAAAGATGTGAAGGTTTGGTCTTTGTTACAGGAAAACAAGATGGCGATTTTGATTGTATTTTCGACGGATGCTCTGGCTTTTGAAATGGCGCAGACATATGAATGAAAAGATATACACGAAGAGAGTGGGTAAGAGGATTGAACAGCGCTGCATGTGGCACCACTGCCCCGTTTTCTGTGATGGACGGAGAAGTGTGTGTCTGTTTATTACCAACCCGCTGACAGGTGTATTTGCTGCGCCCTTCCTCTGCTTTTGTTTCCCTGTGTTTGTGTTCATGGAATACAGAACAGATGTGACACGGTCAGCGATGGATGCAGCGGGATAGTACCTAGATAATAGTCATTACTCTGGGAGCTTGTACATGTAAACAAAAACCCAGCTACACTGGTCTTCCTTGCACTGGGGAGGCGCGGGAGTTCCTTTCTCGCTGGACACAATTTCGGCCTCATCCACAGGCATACGTCTCCATACACACATTTCCTCTTGTCGCTGGATCTCCATTCCTCTCTTTCTCTCTCTCTCAGCTTTTTTCTTGTTATTCTCTATCACTTATTATTCAGATTTACTTAAATATCGAAGAGTATACTGTATAGCGAGTTAGCCTCTTTCCACACTGTTACACTGAAGTGAAAATGATAAATATAACCGTTCTGGCAGTATGGGCAAAGTGGGACTTTCTTACTATTGATCGACTCGTGATACCATTCCTCACATGGTCACTTTGGGTTCAGTGCTGGCTCGGATAACGTGGGGCTTTGGATGTCGTCGTGGTTTGGATATCGTGGTGATTTGGATACCGTCGTGGTTTGGATATCGTTGTGATTTGGATATCGTGATGGTTTGGAACTCGTGGTGGTTTGGAACTCGTGGTGATTTGGATGTCGTGGTGGTTTGTGTATCGTGGTAGTTTGGATGTCGTGGTGGTTTGTGTATCGTGGTAATTTGGATGTCGTGGTGGTTTGTGTATCGTGGTAGTTTGGATGTCGTGGTGGATTGTATAAACCACTACCACCACCTATAAAACAAGCTAGTGCCACTAGACAAGAGGGAGAAGAGTCTGGTCACCTGCCTGCTAACAATTACTAGCCACTCACTGAAAATGACGCTTCAAACTAGCAGACTCATTCAATTTCAAGTTCAAGTATGTTTACTGAGACAAGAAAAAATACATCTCAAAGGGATAAAGTAGCCCTCCCACACTCTCTCCCCCACCACACTGTCTCCAAAGAAACATACAACCAAGGGACAAGTTACCTGATCGCATCCCATGCAAGAAAGGACGGAAATTATGAGAAAGCGTTCAACCAGAATGATTATATAGCACGTGAACGGGATATCAGGGCATTTAGGATATGTGGACGGGGGTGAAAAAATGGTGCCTAAGCACTTGAACAATTGGGGATCGAACATCGACCCAGCAAGAGCGAGGGCTTCGCTCTACCGATCAAAGTGCATATGTAGCCTCATGGAAGAATGACTGGTAGATTTCAGCACAGTATTGTGGACGCCCCAGGAAAGTGAACATAAACCCTAACAAACCGGGATACATTGTAAAAATTGTAATTAAAGTGTACATGACACTTAATAAAAAGAACTAACACAGTCACACTAGTGTAAAAGAACTAACACAATCACATAACACTGGTGTAAAAGAACTAACACAGCCACATAACACTGGTGTAAAAGAACTAACACACCAACATAACACTGGTGTAAAAAGAACTAACACAGCCACATAACACTGGTGTAAAAGAACTAACACACCAACATAACACTCGTGTAAAAGCATTAACGCAAGTCCCATAAAACAGTAACAAAAGTACAAACACAGTTACATAGAACTGGTGTAAAAACACTAATATATTCACATAATACTAGTGTAAATGCGCTAATATAGTCACATAACATCATGGTGTTATGTAGGTGTGTTCTTGCTTCTACACCATGGTGTTATGCGGGTGTGTTCTTGCTTCTACACCATGGTGTTATGCGGGTGTGTTCTTGCTTCTACACCATGGTGTTATGCGGGTGTGTTCTTGCTTCTACACCATGGTGTTATGCGGGTGTGTTCTGGCTTAACACACCTACATAACTGTTGGCTTCTACACCAACACACCCACATAACACCATAGTGTAGAAGTAGAAACACAACCACATAACCTAATCACCAGTCATTGGAACTCTCTCCTGTGTGTGGGTGTCTTAGGAATAATCTAAGATAGACTATCTGACACGTCTTCATCATGTCGATCCAAGGCCACGATTTGTTATTTACACACTGGTGTAAAAGAACTAACACAATCACATAACACTGGTGTAAAAGAACTAACACAGCCACATAACACTGGTGTAAAAGAACTAACACACCAACATAACACTGGTGTAAAAAGAACTAACACAGCCACATAACACTGGTGTAAAAGAACTAACACACCAACATAACACTCGTGTAAAAGCATTAACGCAAGTCCCATAAAACAGTAACAAAAGTACAAACACAGTTACATAGAACTGGTGTAAAAACACTAATATATTCACATAATACTAGTGTAAATGCGCTAATATAGTCACATAACATCATGGTGTTATGTAGGTGTGTTCTTGCTTCTACACCATGGTGTTATGCGGGTGTGTTCTTGCTTCTACACCATGGTGTTATGCGGGTGTGTTCTTGCTTCTACACCATGGTGTTATGCGGGTGTGTTCTTGCTTCTACACCATGGTGTTATGCGGGTGTGTTCTTGCTTCTACACCATGGTGTTATGCGGGTGTGTTCTTGCTTCTACACCATGGTGTTATGCGGGTGTGTTCTTGCTTCTACACCATGATGTTATGCGGGTGTGTTCTTGCTTCTACACCATGGTGTTATGTAGGTGTGTTCTTGCTTCTACACCATGGTGTTATGTGGGTGTGTTCTTGCTTCTACACCATGATGTTATGCGGGTGTGTTCTTGCTTCTACACCATGATGTTATGCGGGTGTGTTCTTGCTTCTACACCATGGTGTTATGTGGGTGTGTTCTTGCTTCTACACCATGGTGTTATGTGGGTGTGTTCTTGCTTCTACACCATGGTGTTATGTGGGTGTGTTCTTGCTTCTACACCATGGTGTTATGTAGGTGTGTTCTGGCTTAACACACCTACATAACTGTTGGCTTCTACACCAACACACCCACATAACACCATAGTGTAGAAGTAGAAACACAACCACATAACCTAATCACCAGTCATTGGAACTCTCTCCTGTGTGTGGGTGTCTTAGGAATGATCTCTAAAGATAGGCTATCTGACACGTCTTCATCATGTCGATCCAAGGCCACATTTGTTATCGCTGGTAATTATTGCATATACAAGCACGAGTCATCAAAATATCATCACCTTGCCTAGAACATATATAGAAGAGTAACAATTCTGACCACGTACATTTTAACTTCAGTGATAAATGTATCCTACCTGTCGTTGACGTTGCCAGTTGATACTGAATGATCGGTCAAAATCCCACTCACAACGCGTTTCAAACGGAATCACAAAAGAGTCCTATAGAACACCACACAAATCTGTTGAGTAATGATCTATGATAAATTATTTCACGTTAAAACCAATTAAAAAAATTAAAAAAAAATATTGTACATGAGGAAATATTGCAAACACACAATGTTTATGAACATGAGGAAATATTGCAAACACACAATGTTTATGAACATGAGGAAATATTGCAAACACACAATGTTTATGAAATTATATAATGTTTATATGAACATAATACTTATGAGAAAATAAATCAACATTGCAATCCCGAAATGACAAAGAAATGCAGTAATATATTCGTCTAAAAACATGAAAATTGTTAACGCTTACTAATAATAATTTCATATTTAACTGCTGTGGCTTGAAACTTGAGAATGCTATAGGCCTAGAGATACCTCGATATTAGGCATCCTATCCCCAACAGAGATCATTTCTTAAATAATCTGGTAACCTAACCTAACCTAACCTAACCTAACCTATCCCCAACAGAGATCATAAATAATCTGGTAACCTAACCTAACCTAACCTAACCTAACCTATCCCCAACAGAGATCATAAATAATCTGGTAACCTAACCTAACCTAACCTAACCTAACCTAACCTAACTTATATTACTGGATAACAATAGCTTTCACAATATGCACAACTACTAGAAATAATTTTCAAGGAACTATAAAAACATTTAAAGTCACTGTAGTGTAGCGGTAAAATCCTCGTCACGCGAGCAATTTACCCGAGGGCCACTAACACTAGTGGCCTCCACAAGGTCAGGAAACCGGCGGCTTGTCAAAGGCACCCCCCAACTTGTCCTGATGATATTTTCCAGCTGGATTTTAAAATGTAACAGTTTTGGCTATAGCTTCGGCGGGTAGTCCATGAGCTTATAACCCTCTGGGTGATACATCATGTGGGTTCCGTTCTGCATTGTGGCTTGTTAACCTTTTGGGTTAGAGTACTGGGGCCAGATTCACGAAGCAGTTACGCAAGCACTTACGAACCTGTACATCTTTTCTCACTCTTTGGCGGCTGTGTTTACAATTATTAAACAGTTAACGAGCTCTGAAGCACCAGGAGGCTGTTTATAACAATAATAACAGTTGACTGAGAAGTTTTCGTGCCTGTAAACTGTTTAATAAATGTAACTAAAGCCGTCAAAGATTAAGGAAAGGTGTACACGTTCGTTAGTAGTTGCATACCTGCTTCGTGAGTCTGGCCCCAGGTCAGTGAGGGTTAACTGGGCGCCAATCCTTAACTGTTAGCTCAGTAATAACTGGGAACCTGTGGTTGTTAATAGGATTGGAGGGTCGTGTTCAAGGGAAACTACCAGGGTACGTAAGGCTTTAGATACATAGATACATCAGCTATGGGAAGAGAAAGCCCTAAGCCTGCTAACATGGGTTGTGAACTCGTTTATTCTTGTACCGATACGTGTAAATAAAAAGTAAAAGGATCCTCACCTTATACGTAGACTGAACCTGCGCTGGACGGCGTTCAAGTGCCGCGTGACGCAGCTCTGGCGGAGGAATACACTTCGTGTACCATCTATGTAATATATTTATCTCCAAATAACTACAGTGAAAATGAGACTACAAGCATGACATAACAGCAATTAAATAATACAATAATTTAAAATCTTAAACAGAATTTCAATCGAACGTGTTTTTTTTCCAAAAAATTCAATATTAAAAGGTGAATATTTATTTGCCCAGGCTATTCACATATTTAGACTTTACCATAAATCAAATCTTTACAGAAAATAGAAGAAATATAAATGAATCGTTGCACAAAATTACACAAATGTTGGTGGTTGACAATGCTGAGGTGTGGGGTAGAGAGAAAGTAGTGCCGGGTCAGCTTACTAGCGCCCTCCCTCCCGCCAAAACTGCCCCTTTACCTTATTTTTAACATGGCAATTACAGCCGCGTTTCGGAATTTGTTCATGCTTGATACTTGTTTGATAACAGGTGCTGCTACAGGTACTGCCACAGGCACAGGTGCAGCCACAGGTAGGTACAGGTGCTGCCACAGGTAGGTACAGGTGCTGCCACAGGTAGGTACAGGTGCTGCCACACGTAGGTACAGGTGCTGCCACACGTAGGTACAGGTGCTGCCACAGGTAGGTACAGGTGCAGCCACAGGTAGGTACAGGTGCTGCCACAGGTAGGTACAGGTGCTGCCACAGGTAGGTACAGGTGCTGCCACATGTAGGTACAGGTGCTGCCACAGGTAGGTACAGGTGCAGCCACAGGTAGGTACAGGTGCTGCCACACGTAGGTACAGGTGCTGCCACAGGTAGGTACAGGTGCTGCCACAGGTAGGTACAGGTGCTGCCACACGTAGGTACAGGTGCTGCCACATGTAGGTACAGGTGCTGCCACAGGTAGGTACAGGTGCTGCCACATGTAGGTACAGGTGCTGCCACAGGTAGGTACAGGTGCAGCCACAGGTAGGTACAGGTGCTGCCACACGTAGGTACAGGTGCTGCCACAGGTAGGTACAGGTGCTGCCACAGGTAGGTACAGGTGCTGCCACACGTAGGTACAGGTGCTGCCACACGTAGGTACAGGTGCTGCCACAGGTAGGTACAGGTGCTGCCACAGGTAGGTACAGGTGCAGCCACAGGTAGGTACAGGTGCTGCCACACGTAGGTACAGGTGCAGCCACAGGTAGGTACAGGTGCTGCCACAGGTAGGTACAGGTGCAGCCACAGGTAGGTACAGGTGCTGCCACAGGTAGGTACAGGTGCTGCCACAGGTAGGTACAGGTGCTGCCACAGGTAGGTACAGGTGCTGCCACAGGTAGGTACAGGTGCTGCCACAGGTAGGTACAGGTGCTGCCACACGTAGGTACAGGTGCTGCCACAGGTAGGTACAGGTGCTGCCACACGTAGGTACAGGTGCTGCCACACGTAGGTACAGGTGCTGCCACAGGTAGGTACAGGTGCTGCCACACGTAGGTACAGGTGCTGCCACAGGTAGGTACAGGTGCTGCCACAGGTAGGTACAGGTGCTGCCACAGGTACAGGATTTGCCAGAGGTAGGTACAAGTGCTGCCACAGGTACAGGTGCTGCCACAGGTACAGGTGCTGCCACATGTAGGTACAGGTGCTGCCACAGGTAGGTACAGGTGCTGCCACACGTAGGTACAGGTGCTGCCACAGGTAGGTACAGGTGCTGCCACACGTAGGTACAGGTGCTGCCACACGTAGGTACAGGTGCTGCCACAGGTAGGTACAGGTGCTGCCACATGTAGGTACAGGTGCTGCCACAGGTAGGTAC
>WNGS01052365.1:7256875-7274536 GCA_020271785.1 Procambarus virginalis
CATACAAAATTCACAGTGAAATTGACAGGGTAGATAGAGACATTATTTAACACAGGTGGTATTCAAACAAGGGGATACAGGTGGAAATTGAGTACCCAAATAACCACAGAGACGTTAGAAAGAACTTTTTCAGTGTAAGAGTAGTAAACAGATGGAATTCATTAGGCAGTGATGTGGTGGAGGCTGACTCCATTCACAGTTCAAATGTAGATATGATAGAGCCCATAGGCTCAGGAATCTGTACACCAGTTGATTGACGGTTAAGAGGCGGGACCAAAGAGCCAGAGCTCAACCCCCGCAAGCACTACTAGGTGAGTACTACTAGGCGGACACACACACTTAAAAATAGTAAAACAGAATGAATAAGAACAGCAATTTGAAAACAAGCTCATCCACATTAAAGTAAATATGAGGGGGAGCCTTTTGTAGGGAGTCAGTGCCTTAGAAGACAGACAGATCGAAAGGCGGCTATGCAGTCATGTGGATAAAGCGCTTAGCCAATATACAGCACAAAAGGAGGAATCAAAAAGCTACAACTCGATTCACCAGGAATGTATAGGTGAATAAAAACAGCTGTGTAAAAGGACAACGTTGGAAACCTCTCCCCCTGAAATATGGTGAATATGTATCACAATGGCACGAGCACAGCACGAACGAGCAACACAAGGGCATGAACGAATTAGAATTGTTAACCGTGCTGCTCTAAACTGAGTAGTGGGACGGACCCAATTTTCCGTGCGGTAGGATTTTCATCACAGTTATGAAGAGTTTGCGGACATTCCGAGAGCCACCATTAAAAAAATTGGACATTCTGAATCCATTCACTGATGTACTTTTGGTAGGGAATCGGAGTGTGAATGTTTGTCAGAGGCTCGCTGCCTCGCTGCCGTATATTGCACAAACTTATGTTTCCAAAACTCTGTTTGTTCAGGTTCATAATGGAGTGTTGACCAGACCACACACTAGAAAGTGAAGGGACGACGACGTTTCGGTCCATCCTGGACCATTCTCAAGTCGACTGTGAATGGTCCAGGACGAATCGAAACGTCGTCGTCCCTTCACTTTCTAGTGTGTGGTCTGGTCAACATATTTCAGCCACGTTATTGTGACTCAACGTCTTCATAATTGAGTGATTTATATGAATCAAAGTTAGATAAAGTCTTTGTTGACTGATTTAATGTTAGTTTTGTTTTGAGGTTTTTGGCCAAGTATATTTAGAGTTCAACTTTGGTGTATACTTCTTGGGTCGGAATAGTTCGTATTGGAACAGAGTATGTAGTACCAGCACACTCTGTTCACCTATGAACGTTCTCCATGTCAAAGAGCTACGTTCGTGTGAAATAAGTATGTGCAGCAGTTATTGTTTGTCTCCATTTTTCGTCTCATGTTTGTTTAAAATCCAAAACGTTGAAATAACGTTTTTACAACACGTGTTTGAGACCTAGTTATAATTATCGTTATAATAACAATATCTTTATCTATACAAATATAATATGGTCTTTTGGAGTTTGGGGGGGCCAGATGCTCACGGCTAGCCTCACCAAACTTTGCAGGATGATTGGTCTTTGTCCGGGGATGGTCATAAGCTGGTCGAGGCTCTTGTGTGATGACGTTTCGGTTCGCCCTCTACCCTTATAAAATTGTGAGTCAAACTGTGCATAAGTTTTTATTCATTCCTAAAAGATGTGCCCTAAAACTTGTAGCAATCGTCCATGATTTCATTGATAAACAAACCTATTGCTGTGCTCAAAGACAGAGAACATAGAATTAGAACACAAGTAGAACCCGGTAGATCAATGTCGAGTTCTTGTTGGGAGACTAAAATTTGCTTGATGAGTTAGACTCATCAAAGAGACTAACTCATCACAAATTTTGTTGGGAAGACGGAATCTAACCAGAGAAATGGAAGATTTATTTTGAAAGCCTAACGGAGGAGAATGAAATTTTGCTGAGGGAAACGGACACTCTTTCAGGGTAGAACAAAATTAATCTTGGGATAGACGTAAGATCAGTCTGAAAAGACTGAAGTTGTTCTGTAGGACACACGAACTTTACTGCGGAGAAGGATGTTTGTTTCATCGTCAAGAGCTTTGCTAGGAGAGGCAAAAGATCTGATGAGAGACAATAGCTCTGCTGGCAGACAGAAGCCCTGCTGTAACAAATGCTCCACAGAAATATAAAAAGCTCCACAGAAATAAAAAAAGCTCCACTGAAAAAACAAAAGCTCTACTTAAAAAACAAAAGCTCTACTGAACGAAACAATAGCCCTGCTGAGAGAAACAGAAGTCCAACAGAGACACAAACTCTGGTGGAGGAGGAGGCATACATTTCTGTAGTAACGAAGACAGTACTTTGCTTAGGACGCCAGAAGCATCGTGGAGACTGACGACAACATACAGAGCCAGGGACCAGAACAATGGGCCCACACACACACACATCCATAGAATACATTTGTATTCATATCCTCACCGTTGTATATGATGGATGACTTGGGAACATTTATCACGGTTAACGTGGTGAGACACTTTTATTGTGGGAATTATGGAAAATATGGAAATTTTGTTTGGTGTCTTTTGTAGGATATAGATGCTTGTACGCCTCGACAAATACGGATTTGTGTTGCTGGATACACAAATGGGATCTCACATTTTTTTGTGCAATGTGGATCTGTATTTGTTGGATTCACAATGCGTTGAATTTACAATAGGGACAATATTTATAGGTGGACTATAAATATGGACCCACCTAACAGTGACATTTTACAACATCCCAATTTATTTTAACATATGTTTAACTGAAACCAAATAAATAAAACAAGTTGCAACAAAATCAAATCCAACACCTTGCCTCTACAACGGCAGAGGTAAACACATATTGATTTATTAAGACGAGGCAAATATTTGGAGACTCGTTCCTTTTCTTATTAACAATAAAATGGGAAATCTTACCACTTGGGCACCGACCCTATCTTACCACTTGGGCACCAACCCTATCTTACCACTTGGGCACCTACCCTATCTTACCACTTGGGCACCTACCCTATCTTACCACTTGGGCACCTACCCTATCTTACCACTTGGGCACCAACCCTATCTTACCACTTGGGCACCTACCCTATCTTACCACTTGGGCACCTACCCTATCTTACCACTTGGGCACCTACCCTATCTTACCACTTGGGCACCAACCCTATCTTACCACTTGGGCACCTACCCTATCTTACCACTTGGGCACCAACCCTATCTTACCACTTGGGCACCTACCCTATCTTACCACTTGGGCACCTACCCTATCTTACCACTTGGGCACCGACCCTATCTTACCACTTGGGCACCTACCCTATCTTACCACTTGGGCACCTACTCTATCTTACCACTTGGGCACCAACCCTATCTTACCACTTGGGCACCTACCCTATCTTACCACTTGGGCACCGACCCTATCTTACCACTTGGGCACCGACCCTATCTTACCACTTGGGCACCAACCCTATCTTACCACTTGGGCACCAACCCTGTCTTTATTCTTCTCTCTTCCTTCCACATCTCATTGCTCTTGCCTTGTCGCAGTCTTATGTGGATAAGCGATCGCATCCTCTGAAGATTTCTCTCACTATTCAGTACTCCTCTTTGTGTTTTCATATTTTGTCTCCTCATCGTTTCTTTCTTGTTAGTCCGGTCTTCGTGTCTCCTTTTCAATCCCTCCCCGTGTATCGCTATTCAGTGTTCTATTCGTGTCAGACTATTTCGTCCCCTATTCTTATCTACCTGCTTAGTCCCCTCTTATCTCCCTACTCAGTCCCCCACTCAGTGTCTTCCTAATCAATTTCCTTCTGATGCCCTTTCTAACATCTTGCCTTGATTGGTCTATTTCACATATTACATGCGTATTGTCTTTCCCCAAATATTTCCTTGTTATCTTCTCACTGCAAACATCAATAATTATAATTTTCATTCTCGTCTTATTTCTCGATTTTCTGATTACGATTTTAGCTGGTGTTGATCTCTTTCTCATTTATATTTATTCAAATTTGTTAGCGTTGTCTCCTGCTCTACCTTTCCAAGGCTTTCCTCTTTTGTCTTCAAAACAACATGGATAGAGAGCCGCGTTATTGTCTTCCTTTTCCCTACTTCCAAACTTTAGACGGCTATGTTGACCAGACCACACACTAGAAGGTGAAGGGACGACGACGTTTCGGTCCGTCCTGGACCATTCTCAAGTCGATTGTCCTTAGACTGCTATATTTATATTAGATAAAGATAACATTGTCTTCAGGTTTGTCACTGTGTGTCTGTACGTTTCTCGGTCACTCTCTCTCTCTCTCTCTGTCACTATTTGTCTCTTTTGATTTCTAGTCATCTGCTTTTACACACACATGCGCGCACACGAACACACACACAGTTGGGCATGATAGATACAGTTCACACAATAATTAAAGCCAAAAGGTTAAATTGTAAATAAAACAAGTGGCACCAGGACAAACAAATGAGCCATAGAGATATGACCAATTGCTTGTTTAGCATAAATGTACAATGAAAACAAACCGAGCTCGAAGAGGAAGCAATAAGAACCAACTGCCTCACTCTTTTAATTATATGAAATAAAAATAATGTATATCAGCTCCATTCAACAAGACGGGGTGCCAGAGCTAAAGCTCTACCCAGCACGGACAAGTAGGCGAGTACCCAGTTAACACAAACATTATACCCTTATTCTACGAGTGCGATTTTACTCCTTCTGGGGACTTTTATTTTTCTTATCGCGACACGTAGGGGCGTACTGAGAGGTACTCTAAATGGGAGGGATTTTAGGGTCTAGGATTAAGAGGCGTAAGGGTGGATTCCTGGTCCTCACAGGGAATGAGGGGTAGGTGCTTGTTACTAGAGTGACTCTGATTGCCGGGGGTGCCACAAGGAATGGTCCATATTCATCACAGAGGCTTCTGTTGTTATTATCAAATATATGTAAAGTGTTGAGTTTTACTCTCACTCGTTCGACGTCTCAGGTTTCTCGTATTTCTCTCTCTCTCTCTCTCTCTCTCTCTCTCTCTCTCTCTCTCTCTCTCTCTCTCTCTCTCTCTCTCTTTATTGTAATTAAATTCTTTTCCAATTTGTCTCTTTTCTAGTTACTAATAAAAGAGACAAAATGTTTATTGTTTTATTCTGTGTTATATAACATTGCATAGCAGTGTGTGTGTGTGTGTGTGTGTGTGTGTGTGTGTGTGTGTGTGTGTGTGTGTGTGTGTGTGTGTGTGTGTGTGTGTGTGTGTGTGCGTGTGTGTGTATGTGTGGTTCTTCCGTTGGCTCGACTGTCTTTATTTCCAAATATTTGGTTACTTTTCTACTTAATTCATTGTCTATCTGTCTGCCTGTCTGTCTGTCTGCCTGTCGGTCTGTCTCCCCCTCATCTTTTCACAACAATTTCTCCACCTTAGCCGTGGAAGACATTAAGTAAATGCTTGCAAAAAACTGCTTGCCGAGTCAACGAGGAGAAGGATTTTGGAGAGATCATTAGTGTCGATCACAAATGCACACAGCCACATCTTAGGGGTGATACTAGAATGAAGAGAGTGTCATAGCAACAAATGCTGAGTATAAGAAGTCAAGAGACTGATCTCACAGTATATAATGAGTTAGACCGCATTTGGAACACATTCTAAAAGTCTGGTTTCGTAATTAAAGGAAACTGACGGTAAACCTGACATAGACTAAACTAAGACAGACATTGTCTGTCGGGTAAACTAAGACAGACATTGCGAAATAAACTGTAAATTCTAAATGATTTTACTGTTGAAGGTAAACAATCCTCATTTTAAAAACCGGAATACTGAATAAATTCGATACACCCAGAGTAGAGGAACTCCTTTGGATGTAATAAAGTTTCATTTTAACTGCATCTGAACTTGGAGCTGGGTTTCATTGTTTGAAGGTTGCAGGGTTATGAAATAATATGTCCTCTGATGTTGCAAGCGAGAACTTAATGCTGTCTTTGAAAACAGAGAGATCGAAACTTTAAATTCTATGCCGCAAAGTGATTTATAAGTCAGCTTTGTTAGGGGCTTAAGTAGCGTTCTTGTTAGTAGTGTACCTATAAGTTATGTCCCCTTAAATGGTGTTACTGTTTGTTGTCTCCTGTTGTGGTATCTTAGTTAGTCGTTTACATTTTAATGGTGCACCTGTTAGTGGAGTTCCTGTTAGTGGAGCACCTATTAATAGTGTCTAAAAGCTAAATATCCATGCCGCTTCTCACCAGAACACTGTGTTTGAATTATTTTCACATCAACAGTTTAAATCGAAGTGCAGTGAACGAGGATTTAGTTTTCCTAACGTGATATCTATCAAGATCGAGCTTTGAGTAGATAAACAACCCTTCTCCTTTTCTAGCAGATAACTTTAATGTGATTCAATAAATATTCTGATATATATATAGCTTACGAATGTCCGTATATGCACTCTTATTCAGTCTGTCGATCTCTCACCAAAATATTCCCCCTTTTCCTTGCGATGTTTCCTTCCCTAACCAAGCTTTTCTTCCCTCCCATTCCTACCGAGGCAGAACCACTCTGGAAACTCGTCCCTTTCAGAATAGAGCCACAATACCACAAGAGCATGACTCCTCCACCGCGGAAAATTTGGCCATTTATACCTGAATGGTGGAGAGCTCGGATTAAATGGATCCCTTTTTTAGTTTTGTTTATTGTTGATGTGTATGTATCTCGGACGCATGCAGTTGAAAGTGTTGGTGAATGTTGGAGGATGTTGGAGAATGTCAGAGGATTTTTGGGGTCATGGGAGAATGTTAGGGTATGTTGATGAGTGTTGAAGGACGTCTGGATATGTTGTAAGACGTTGGGAGTATGTTAAATTACATTTAAGAATGTTAGATGACGGTGGAGAAAGTTTAACCTGTATGGAGCTTCGATTACTTCATGCTGAATGTAATATACACACATGAAAACAATCATATCAACGTTGAAACGAAATGTCTTGGGTAGTTTAGTATAATCATTCAATTATGCAATTATTAAGGAAATTGAGCAATCATGAAACTCGTCCATACAAGCGAGATTATGACAAGCAAAGAAATTATCTGCATACAAAAACTGCCATCAGTGAGAAATAATAAAAACTAACGACTTGTAGTTCCTGGGCCCCGGAATAGCTAAAAAAAAATCTTAAATACATCGCTATAATATTTTTCGTAGTACAAGAAGACTTAACAATATTAACATTCTTAGTTTCGCAATATTATTCTAAGTGAAGCCAAAGAACAGTAGCTTCAAAGGAGGAACTAGTAAGATCACTCTTAACGAAGCCAAACAATTAGTGTCAAGAAAAATGGTATAATAACAATCATCAGAAATAAACAAAATCCTAAGTTGAATTCCACAATAAAAATCATCTCTATCAAAACTCGTTTTTCCAGGTGATCGAGGAAGATATCAAGATACACATGCGACCCCTGAAAACGATACTGAGATACTGTACAATGAGATCGATAAATCGTGGATAACGAGGCCGAGATATTTTATAAAGAGACCGACATATTGAAGATAACGAGTCCGATATTGTAGATAATGGTGCGGATACGTCATAGGCAACGAGACCGAAATATTTTTGATAACGAGAGCTATATATATTATTGATAACGAGAACTATATATCATAGATAACTAGAGTGAATGAAGTTAAACATGGTGACAAAGATGAAGGTCATAATGAAAATGGTTATGAAGATGAAGGTGAACAATGTTACGAAGATAAAGATGAAGTTGATAACGAAGATGACTAAGATGAAAGTGAGGATGGTGACGAAGATGAAGGTGAAGAGGTGACACGGATAATGAAGATGGAGGTGTTGTATAGGAGCTCAGCTGTTTGCTCCTATGTAACTCCTATATGATGGATTATTATGACATCCATCATCTCTGAGCCTCACTGTGCTAGTTCGTAACTTATCCATCTCCTCCTCTATCTCTTACTCTCTCTCTCTCTTCTATCTTTTTCTTCCTTCTTCGTCTGTCTTTTACTCTCACTTTCGTTTGTGACTTCCTCTACTATTGCTGTCTCCTCCATCTTTTATTCTCTATGTGTCTCTTACTCCTTTATCTCTTACTCCTTTATCTCTTACTCCTTTATCTCTTCCTCCCTTTCATCTCTTACTTCCTTCTCTGTCTCATTTTGCCTCCTTTAACTCTCCTTAACTCCTCTGCATCCTCCTTCCTGCTCCATTTCAAACTCTTTCCATCTTATAGAATGTCCCTCTTCAACTACTTATCTCTACCTCCCCTTCTCTTTCTCCCTTACGTTATTTCCTCTCTCCCTCCTTCTCTCTCTGTTCCCCTCTCTTCCAGGGTAAATGAGGGGAAAGCCATCTTAGTTTCAGACCCCGCTGAACGCGCGTATATCAAGTCAACATCAGAATTACTCTATTTCCCTTGTGTAGGATTTTTTTTTAACGGGTCAAATATTCCCAGTTTCTCGGCGTTCTGTGTGATACTCTTTTACGGTGTGAGATATTCAGTGGTACTTTTGCGTCCTCAAGTGTGTCTGTAATACTTTTGTATCCGCATGGGTGCTCTGTAATTCGTTTGTGTGCTAATGAGTGTTCTATAATGCTGTTGTGTCCTCTTGGGTGATCTGTAATGCTTTTGTGTCCATATCCGTAGGTTAAGAAATACATTTGTTCTTATGAATGTTTTGTAATACTTTTATGTCCTCACCGGAGTTCAGTAATACCTTTATATCGTCATGGGTGTTCATTAAAACGTTTGCATTCACATGTGTGTTTAGCAACACTTTTGTGTTCTCATGAGTAAGACCTTCATTCAGTCAAACCATCGCTGCAGCGCCTGAACAGTTCTGATGCTTTGAAGACATCATACAGCCAAAATCATACTTCAGCGCTTTTAACATAGATGAGAATTGTTCTGAAGGGTTAGTTGGTATGCATAACCATAACTCAGTTTTTATTTCGAAATTCTAATCGGAGAGTTAGTGGAGCATTTTGAATCTTCATAAAAAAATATTGGCTCCCCTTAGAATCATCAAGCTTTCCTCTTAGAGCTCCAGCCTTTCCTCGAGACCCAGCCTATCCTGGATAGACCCTCCCTCTCCTTTCCTCAGAGACCCAGCCTTTCCCCTCTATCCCCTATTCTTTCCTCAGAGACCCAGCCTCCCCTCCACCTTATCTCCCAAGTCATCTGCATCTCACGCGAGGGGACCCGGGTGTGAGAGGTAAAGTGGGTCGTTGTCTCAGTAGGGGCGAAGCTGGAGACGCTCACCAACTTACGGCTCTCAGATCATTATGACGAGGGACCCAAGACTCGTATAAAACATCTGAAAAACTTTCCTTGTTATAATGAACAATATTAACAGTTTCTAGGAATGAAAAAGTCTAGGGATAGATCAGAAAAGTTATATAGCTATATTTTTGTTCAGTATGAGGGGTGGAGAGAGGTCAGTATATATATTTAACAAAATATATATCAGTATATATGTTAGCAGTATCAGTACATATGTTTACAGTATATATTAATCTAAAGATTACAAAAAGACATTTACAAATTTTTGGATTTTATCAGTGGCTATGATACCTTCGTAGCTCTGCTACAAAATAAAATATTAACACAACAAGCAAATAAGACCAAAAGTTATTCCTCTGGGCAACGATCCCAGTGCTAATTTTCAGACTCCATTTCCCCTAAAGTTCAGGGTAAATCATCATTAACTCTGCCTTCCACTTCCACGATGTGGGATGGATCTTCACTTGGGAAGGGAGAGGCGGGGAGACTCTCGATATTCAACGGACGGGGCGGCGAAGACTCTCGTTGGGCGGCATTCTTTAGGACTGGTCTCATGTAGGTGGTGTTTAGTGTTCTGAATGCTTCCATTCTTGCATTCCTGAATGAAGTTATGACCTTTATCAGTTTAGAATTTGTTGACATTAATCTATTTATATATGAGCACTGAATTAGACTTGATGTTGTATTGGCTCATTGGTCATTTTCTCTGGTGATACAATACTTGGTTCAACAGCTTTCATATCATATAATGATGCTGTCATTTCCAACATGGAAAATAATTTCCTGTGCTGTTATTTCAATAGTTGTCCTCTTATCATGGATTAGTTCCTCTCTTATCACTTTAAGCTCTTCCATCTCAGTCGTGAAGACTGCATGCAATATATCATTTAATTCATCTCAAACTTTCTTGTAATTTCTTTCATGTTTTCCTCCCCTCTTCCATAGTCTGGTCACTTGGTCATTCACTGTCATTTCCTTTGTGAAGAGAGAGGGACGGGAGTGTAGAGGAAGAGTAAGCAGCAGACAAGAGAAGGAGATCACGATGAAGATAAAAATAAAGGAGGGATGGTTTAGCCTGAAGGACAGACACCAGGTGGCTTTGAAGTAGATGGCACTTCCCGTTCTTACGATTTGACGAATGTCAAATTTGTAGTGGTTTTGCCCTAACCAGAAATGTACGAACCTGCGGGAACTCATTCAGTCTAGGCCAATTCTCGTTAGTCCGAGGAAATGTCAATCTTTCAATGCTTTTGATTTTACTAAAGTTACGGATTTTTTTACGACACCAAAATTCCACCGACAAAACTGCGCTGCATTAAGTTTGGATACAGGTTGCATAAAACATGTTGCAGCAGGAATATTGCTGGCATTAATGACTCAAACGCTAGCAGTGTTTCCGCTCATGCTTCTTGCAACAAATCTTCCCTTCACCCATGTTCCTTTATTCCCTTTCCCCTTTTTTATTACCAGATTCCTTTCCCTCCAGTCCCATCAAATTGTACCCTTCTGTTGCTGTCCCTTTTCAATTATCATCTCCCCTCCCTCTCTTCCATCTTAAAAAACGAGTCTCAGAAGCAATTACAATGTGGATGGAGTGAGACATATTAAAGCCTCCTTTTCTCCTGATTAGATGACAGTAATTAAACGCAGGTTACGTGACCGTAGAGTTTTTTCGAATTAATATATATACTTAAATCCTACTGAGCTTTACAAGGTAAACTCTGCGAGCAGGAACATGATCTCACACACTACATAATTGAATGCCCGATTATTAAATAATTCAGACCTGCCGGTATGACATACTTGGACCTTTATAATTACTTCATTAGTTCTCGTATTTTTAGGATATTCTGCTAATTCCTTCTAAGTTTGCCAGTGCAGGCAAACATACTCCTGTGTTACTAACGATTCTGCGAGAGAGAAATTGTTATTATCACATAGACAGACATTGACTCAAAGTATGTAACTATATAATTAAGGAAAACTTTATAATTGTGGGTATACTTATAACAAATAATAATAATTATATACATATGAAATTACTTGCGAGCCTGAAATTATTTTCTTTCCTAAGTGAGAATTATTTAGAAGTTTTGATTAATTTAATTAATGTATAACTTTGACATTTTTTTAACAAAATTAATTATGAATGTGGTAGGCCCGACAAATGTGTTAGGACCCCATTGACGATTAAAAATTGAGAAAAAGAGTTTTATTCCTCTGGTAAAGCCAAATCACACATCAGTAAGTGAAGAAACGGCGACGTTTCTATCCGTTTTGGACCATGATCAAGTCGTGTGGTATAATAGTCCATACGACTTGGTATTGTGGTCCAGAACGGACAGTAACATCGTCTTTCTTCATTTTCTGATGTATGGTTTGTCCATCATATCTTCACCCACGTTATTGTGACTTATTCCTCTTGTGATACGGTAGTGATTGTACTCTTTACTGGAGCAAAGATTTAGTGTGCTTCTCGTAGAGATTTATGGAGAATTAGAGAATTGTTTGTGAATGACACATGGTGTTATATTTTCTCCTAGATCGTTTATGTTTTGCAACTGAAGTATTTACTGTCCTACCATTGTATATACAACCTGTATTCTCGTCGTCCCCGTTCTCATTGCAACATTATCGGGCATTGAAATATGTTAAATCAGGAATGCTTAAGGTGCATATATTAAGATTTTTGCCTGGTCCTGCTGCTTGAAAATATTTTTGAAATCCTCACATATTTCAGTGTTCGTGTTGATGTATACATATGTATTATTCATGTGTATACGAGTGTAATCTCTTTTCTCAAACTTTGTAATTAGAATGGAGCAATTTTCTAATCAATAACATTCACGCTAGCAGTCACATATGAACACACTGACTTCCAGTCTTACACGAACACACTCACGCATTTTATTTTAAGCAGAACGCAAATGTAAATTACGAATGGATATGGAAATTTAGACATGAAAAAACAATAAGACTTTCGGTGCTAAATAATTGTTCATGCAGATGATAAGACCACGCTCAGAAAACAGCAAGATACATCTGTAAATATAAGTGAGAGACTGTCTGAATGTTTATCTGTCTAAGGCTAAATGCTTGGGGAAGACTCACCCAACTTTGCAGGGTGGATTGCCTGGGGGTTCGGGATGGATATAAGCTTGTCGGGTCGATCCTATTGGCCATATTCAGAGGAGGGGGAGGGCAAAGCCCACTAGTGACCCTTACACAAATTTGGTGAAAGATGACTGCAGATTCCATAGTCTTCTTTACGAGAAAGTGATGAACGTGAAATAAATATTAAAATATGACGGTCCTCTAAAAAATATATCAGCCGTCAATGAAATATTTCAGCCGTCTAAAAGACGTGTCAGCCGTCTATAAAAAACACGTTGGCTGTCAAAGAGACATTTCAGTAATCTAGAGATAAGTCTGCACTTTAACAAACATTTCAGATATCTATGAGACATGTCAGCTGTGCAAGAAAAATGTCAGCCATCTACGGCACATATTGAGCGTCTAACACATAAGTTATCAACCTAAGAATCAAATTATATTCCTCATAAACACCGAATATTTAACCGATATTTACAGGACACTGTGTATATTATTTCTAAAAAAAAATTGGAAAACCACTATAAACTCAGGATGAAAATTGATGAATGTGTCAATATTATCCAAACATTGAAGTGGCAGGGGGAAGGAGAGATGTGAGAGGTGAGTGAGAAAGAGGAGACGAAGGCAGGGGACACGAAGGCAGGGAAGACGAAGGCAAGGGAGGGTAGACGAAGAGAGGGGAGAGAAGAAGAGTAATTAATCCAAGGGTGACAGCCGGCCAGTAGAGAAGGACAGAAAGGGGTGTGCAATTAAACTGAGCGAAAAATATTTCATTTTGTAATTTTCAGTAAAAACGTAAAAGTGCTGCTTTCCTGTTAGCAAAGGATAACTTTCCAGTCAGCAGAACCTGCACTACAGATTCTGCCTCACCCATTAAACTATTCTACAGGAACTTCTTTTCCACGCCTCACAAAACACAGAGAAAGAATCGGACCGAAACCGAAACGTCGTCGTCCCTTCACCTTCTAGTGTGTGGTCTGGTCAACAGAGAAAGAATCTTGAGAGATATTATTCATATAAACGTGACCTCTTCCGACACCAATAACAAGACAAAGTTGATAAACCACTACAAAAATAAAGAAGATGGTCAATTTATATATGAAGACTTTCCCAACACCAAATGAAACACATTGAAAGACATAAACGTTGACTATGCCTTCACATGCACACTTAGAAAAGTGAGTTTCAACGATATCTCCGTAAAAGCAAGTCAACAACATCTCTTCCAAGGCACCTAAGAATGCACAAACAACAATTCTCCATCAAAGAACATATAATTTCAATACACAACCTGATCATCACCAGAGATAATGTTCCAACAACACCGATATAATCGACGGATACAATGACAAAAAGAGATTAGACACTGGCGAAGCACTAGATATAAAACAATCTAAACCAAATAATAACAGCCAGCTCATACTCATGTACATTCTGCCGGTAAGACCAAGACAGGATATCCAGAACACTCTGCCGAAGCCAACATAAGAACACACAGTTTTGTGAACCGCAGAAGACCTATTGGCCCATGCGTCTTGCTTCATCTCACTCTCCTTGACTTACATTTGCCTTTGCAACAGCAATTTTGTATTACCTTCATTTAAATGTGCCTTTGAAAATGTTTGCAACATCAACGAAATGCATCTCTTAGCGTTAACCATAATAAAACTGTAAAAGGGACTTTTGGAGAGTTAATTAGTCAAACTTCCTTTTCAAGTAAAGAAGAAAATTTGATATCAATAAATATTCGTGCTAGAATCATTGGTCTAACCCTTTCTGTCACATTCAATAAAAGAAAGGTGTACTTTATTCATAATGAATACTACCAGAAAGCTTGGCCAAGTATTCAATGTTTGTATATATATATATATATATATATATATATATATATATATATATATATATATGTATCAAGCCTTCAACAAGCCTCGCGAAGCATTTTTGTGGAAGTAATTCGCAAGATCAACCTCAGCCCTTGTCTCTCATGTCTTGCTTTTATCCCTGTCCTTCCTACAGGCCGTAAGAGGATTAACTTAATCTACCTCAAGCCCGGGTGGCGACACAGCCAAGCCCCTCCGGTTCTTCCATCCAGACTGTGCGAGAAGGGGTGACTTCTCCTCACGCCCTCTTCTGTGGGGGGCGGGGAGTGGTACGTGTTGCTGTGGTAGTTCATATCTACGCTGCTGTGGAAGTGGGATTGCTAACGACAATAGTCCTGTAGGGTGGGATTACTCCCGATAGTTGTTGGTGTTAAGATGGGATTAGTTCCGACAATATTCCTGTGAGGGATGGGACTACTTCCGATATTAATCCTTCTAGGGAGGGATTACCTCGGAAAATAATCCTGTGAAGGAGTGTTACTTCCGACAACAGGTTTTTGAGAGCGAGACTACTTTTAAGTTCTAGTCACTGCCCAACTAGAACTTAAAGTTCCAGTTGGGCAACAATGCTACTGAATTCACGCCCTGTGAATTCAATAGAGTTCCGGGTTGAAAGGCTTTTGTTCTGTTGTGGCTGAGTGGGCTAAGCCAATGGTCTGGGAACCCCTAGAAGGCTTGTTCAAGTCACCTTCTTGTCTCAAATGATTTTCTTACTGATTGATCAAATCACTGTGGTTTCTCTGTGTTGCATCTCCATCTTGTACACCAGTCTTTCGAGAGTAATAGTATAAAATGTTGATCTGTGTGATCAGTGACATGACATGCTCAATAAAGCATCCAATGTCTTGAAGTCGAGTAATCTTAAAGAAGCGGTTTAGATAGAATAAGACTCTAAGCTTCGTTAATTCTCTAAGTTACACAAACTTCCAGGATAATTCTGAAATTAATGCAAAAATACAAAGCTGAACACAGTTGAATATTCAAACACACACACAGCTGAGCCAAATGAGCCACAGAGACATTAGAAAGAATTTTTCAATGTCAGAGTAGTTAACAAGTGGAATGCATTAAGTAATATATGATATGTTGGAAGCTGGCTCCATACACAGTTTCAAATGTAGATATGACAGAGCCCAGTAGACTCAGGAATCTGTACACCAGTTGATTGACAGTTGAGAGGCGGGACCAAGAGTCAGACCTCAACCCCGCAAGCACAACTAGGTAAGTACAGCAATTGACTCATTACTTTCATGCAGTGCATACACCTACAAAAAGAATTAACATTCAGTCACACTCAATTACTCACCTTACTCATAAACTTCACATTCATGTGATGATCACACGTCAAAATCTTACCTAAACTGATCTTGGAGTACCAGACCAATTCAAACAGGTCTCTTCCTGATAAGAATGAGACTGGATACAACAGTAAAGGTCAAAAGGACATGAGGAGGAAAGGAGGAAAGTTCTCTCAAGATAACTCAATAGTCAGTTCCCATCCCTTAGGTCCCACCTTATGGCACACTACTTGTAGGAATATTTAGTAACACTATATGATCGTTCTGCTGGACGGTAGAGCGACGGTCTCGCTTCATGCAGGTCGGCGTTCAATCCCCAACCGTTCAAGTGGTTGGATATCATTCCTCCAATTCCCCAAATCCTTATCCTGACCCTTTCGCAGTGATATATAGTTGTAATGGCTTGGCGCTTTACCCTGAAAGTTCCCTTCCCTTCTAAATACTATTGCCTTTGACGGAATGTTGCAAAAGTTAGAACAGAATGAAGAGAAAACTACGCAAATAAGTACAACCCACTTCAGTGTCATTCATTGATATACATTCATAAATAGTACTTCAAGTAGTAGACTTGAGATATCTTTAGAGGAATGGACTAGAGATATCCATAGAGGAGTGGACTAGAGATATCCCCGGACAACAGTTTATAACTTCATATAATCATGTTGCTCAAGTGAAAGGGCATTTTCACCCTTTTCCGTGACTTTCACAGATTTTTTATCATAAACTCACAGACGCAGAGTTGCAATTGACAGTCGATACACAACTCAGAGCCGGAGAGTTACTGTCGACAGCCGCTGCTCGGCCCAGGGTGGTGAAGCCATTATCGACAGCCGACGCTCGACTGAGAGCAGAGGAACTACTATCGACACCCACGTGAAGACGGCGGTGGAGATGCTATTGGCAGTCCACGCACGACTCCAGGATAAGAATGACAGACGGGAGGGGATAAGCCTGGAGACTTTTCTTAGGCCTAGGTAGGAAAGCTCTGTTGCGCCTTAGGCTGCATCTGTTGATGCGTGCAGTAAGGTGGTTGACTGGAGGGTCGTGGTGGAAGTGATATACACAGGAGGGTGGCCCTTGTGGATTTGTTCATTTAATAAATACAACTGTTTGGCCTAACTAGAAACGTATGAAACCCCACCAGCCCACCTAACCCATCGAGGCCGATGCAAAGAAAACGTCAACAGTATGGGGGGGGGGGGCTTAAATATTTTACAACATGTCGCATTTTACGTTGCTACCCATTCAGTCCGTACAGGAACACAAGCGGTGTACTGCATCTTTAAACTTTGTCGATGTTTTTACGCATTCCAGGCCGGTTCCCCTTGTTTTTTGGAACAATGGGAGAGAAGTGGGGGGGATGGGGGGATGGGGGGAATGGGGGAGATGGGGGGGATGGGGGGAATGGGACAGGGAAGAGATAAAATATTCTGAAAAGGATGGTCCCTATTTGGGGATGTGGGATGCTATGTAGGATAGGAAGCGGGTGTTTGTTGGAAGGGGATTATTTGGAAGGGGGTTTAGGTGGGAGAGGGCTGAAAGTGTAGATGGAAGGGAGGGAGTTGAGGGAGTGGGAGTGACATCAGGGATGGAACTTGGCTAGTACGAGTGGATAGGTAGATTCAAGACCGTGAATTATTAATAGTTGGGAGATAAGAAAATCATGATAAAATTGGGTAAGAGGGCAATTCATATTATAAATAATAGAGGAGATCAGATACAAAGTTTAGAAGGATTGGAGGTAAGACAGAATACCGAGAATAAACAGAATACACACACATACAATAGGATACACACACATACAATAGGACACACACACATACATTAGGATACACAAACATTCAATACTATACCTCCCCTGTGACATCTTTAACAAACAATACCTTCCAAGATGCAGCACGAGAGATACTGGGGCTGAAGATAGAGAAGATGGGAGATGGGAAGAAGCGTGTAAATATGTGAGGAGAAGATGGGGGGAGGACGGAAATGGGATTCGAATCGGTTTTGATAAATTCTGGCCACCACCCTAAGACTCTCCTCTGTTGTCATGTGTCATTTAATCTGTG
>WNGS01052365.1:7279728-7294913 GCA_020271785.1 Procambarus virginalis
AGTGATGGAGGCGGTATATTGAAGGATAGTGGAGGAGGCATTATAGAAGAGAAGAGAGGAGAATGGTGGAGGGAATTTTTCAATATAAATCCTCTCCGCCAGATGCTGCACTCTGCAAGAGGAATAACAATGCAATGTTCCGAAATATCTTTGAGTATTTTTGCTTGCAGGCCCGAAACTTGCTGATTGATCAATGAAGCTCCTGCCACCCAAGAGGTGGCACCTTGAGGTTACCTTGAGGTGCTTCCGGGGCTTAATGTCCCCGCGGCCCGGTCGTTGACCAGGCCTCCTAGTTGCTGAACTAGTCAACCAAGCTGTTGGACGCTGCTGCTCGCAGCCTAGTCGAATGACAGCCTGGTAGATCAAAACACAGCCTGGCACGGGCATAAATAGTCGGTAAGAAACTTACTGAATTTTATATATACATATATATATATATATATATATATATATATATATATATATAAATATATATGTATATATATATATAATAATAATATATATATATATATATATCACCCCATCCATCGGACGATCCAGCTCCATATAAGGCAGTAAGTGAAGAAAGGAGTAAAGGAACAATTAAGAAATTATCTCTTATCTTGAAGTTATCTTGAGGCTTTCTATCTTATTTCTAATCTTAAGAGGTTATCTTATTTGTCCTGAACGACGTTAACAAAAATTCCATCATCCTCTTGGACGTTTCGGCCCCCCATTTTCTTTTCCACTTTTATGGGTGATAGGAAGTGTTTGGTTCCTTTAATGGTGTGAAGATAGAGAAGATGGGTCCGCTGCCCAATCTCCTACCCTTTATCGCCTACGGATGCCGAGGATTTTCTTGACCAAGTAATACGATTGGCTCACGCGCTAGTGGTTTATTTAGATAAGCGATTGAGTGACAACGTCCATACGCCAAACTTTATCATTATTTTATTATTTTTTATATATTTTTAGCAGAGAGAGAGAGAGAGAGAGAGAGGAGAGAGAGAGAGAGAGAGGAGAGAGAGAGAGAGAGAGAGAGAGAGAGAGAGAGACAAACAGATAGACAGATAGACAAGCAGACAGACAGGCAGACAGACACAGACAGACAGACAGACAGACAGACAGACAGACAGACAGACAGACAGACAGACAGACAGACAGACAGACAGACAGACAGACAGGCAGGGAACACATTCGTTGCGTTCATCAACAACACTTACCAACATATCAGTGCGAATAGACCTACAAAATTTATTATTGTCATTTTTTTGCATATGGATAAAGTACAAAACACTAAAATATGTTCGGGGAGAACCGTAAGGTCAAGAGAACCCCCTAGATGCCTTTTATTCTCTTCTTTGAGGCTATGGGTCCCCACAAAATAGAGACCTGGAAATACATATTCAAGTGACCTGAATTCCATAATGTGGCCAAGGAGCAAGAGGACAAATACACAAACACGACCGCCTGAGGAGTAAGGAGTCGGTGAAGGAGAAAATAACCGGAATTGCGGATGTTTCTTGGCACAAGGCCACTGTGACACGAAGGAGGGAGTAGAGGGAGAGAAGAGGGGAAGTGGGGAGAAAGGAGAGAGAGAGAGAGAGAGAGAGAGAGGCGTGGGAGGAAGTATCGAGAGTGAGAGAAGGGGGAGCATTATTACAGAATAACTGTTAACTTATGGAAGATTTCAGTAGATATATATATATTATGCATTACAAGCTCCCGCTGTTGCCTGAGTGAGCAGGGACCTATTCTTCACTACACACGTATTATATCGTATTAACTTCTTCGCTATTGACGCCAACCCTTCCGTGTCCCCTGGGTCCACCCAGAACCCAAATTTCGTGGGGACACATAACAGACAATTGTATTAACAATGAAAATTCTGATTTCCTTCAGTGTACATCCCTCCCCCAACACCACATTTGCACACGATCTTCATAACTGTAACATATATGAATACTTTATGCAAACGGATGATGGTGTTCGTGCCTGGATGAATAGTTGGATGAATCAACGGCAATAGGAACAAATAGATCAAACGGCCAATAGGAATCAAATAGAATCACTCAGTAGTAATACTATGCACTTCAGCAACCTGTGACCTAGCAACGATGGTGCGAATACTTTGAATATCTTCTACATTTCGCCACTTGGACTGGACGGTAGAGCGACACTCGCATCTTGCAGATCGACGCTCAATCCCCGACAGTCCACAAGTTGTTGAGCACGAGTCTATTTCCCAGTCCCATCCCAAATCCTTATCCTGATCCCTTCCAAGTGCTATATAGTCGTAATGGCTTGGCGCTTTCCCAAGATAATTACCTTACCTGCTTGCAGGACCTTCCCCAGGTCGGGATACATATGAAGGTGGGACCTGTTTCTCGGTGTACATGTACTGAGAGTTTACATTTAGTGCTTCACAATGTACAGGACTTAAGTATACTTGTACTGGGTAGTACAACGATCTCCCTCTACTGTTCTTTCCCATTCTGTTTTGTGTCTTTTTCCCTTCCCTCTCCCACATAAACCCCTCGCCATTTCTGTCTGTAATGCAACACTTATCAATTTCGGTTTACTTCCTGCCCCCTTCCATTACCCAAAATACTACCCGTCCCGCCACCCTTACTCGCTCTTTCCCCTCTCACTCCCTTAATTCCTTTCTCTTACATTGGTCTTTTTAAATGCTTTTCTTCTCCCCTTCCACCTCTCTACATCTCTTAATTCTCCCTAAAAACCCTCCAACCTTTCATTCCTCCTTCCCTAAAAGCTATTCCTCCCTCCATTCCTCACTAAACTCTCTCTCCCTCCCAACATTCCTATTTTCCTCTCTCTCTCTCTCTCGCTCTCTCTCTCTCTCTCTCTCTCCTCCCCCTCTCTCTCTCCTCCCCCTCTTCTCTCCCACTCAGACGAGGGCGTGGTCGAGGGTCGACCCAGCTTCCACATTTAACAGCGGGGAATTCTCACAACTTCTCACTGATTGAATCCAAGAGCAGGATGATGGGCGGGGCTGGACCAGATTGTGGCTGCTGCCGCTGTTATTGTTGATGGTAGGGAGGGAGGGAGAGGTTGCTGGGGGGATGGTCACGGTTGGGGAGATGGGGTGAGGAGGCGGGAGCTGGGGGAGATAAGGGTGGATGAGGGTGATACGTTGGCTGGGCAGCGAAGGAATCTCTGGGAGGTGAAGAAGGGGGTTAAGGGATAGGGATCAGTAAAGGGTTGAAAAGTGGCGCCATGTGTGGAAAAGGGATGTTTTTTTATTAACAAGATTCGGTACACGCTGCACTGTGCTGCTACGCTGTGCTATTACAGGGTAGATTACAGAGTATAGATCAAGCTAGGAGTCTGTTTAATATCCCCATCTCTCAGGATGGTTAGTCATACATGGAATCAGGAGAGAACGTATGATTCGAGTCAAGTCTACTCGCAGTAGACATGCTGAGTCAAAACAGAAGTGAGTCAAGTCTACTCGCAGTAGACATGTTGAGTCAAAACAGAAGTGAGTCAAGTCTACTCGCAGTAGACTTGCTGAGTCAAAACAGGAGTCCCCAAAACGCGCAGTTATAAACTATAATTCGACCACCAATAAGAGTATTCACCAATCATGCGAAGTCATCACAAGGTGACAACAGGTCACAATGAAGGTGACCCTTAGAAACTGACGACAACCTTAAGTGGATCTGAAGATTCTATTTAACACACAAATATTTTACACAATACATTAGGTTTCTTATAAATATATTTTTGACTTTACCACCGTTTATCTATCCTTCATCTCACCTAAAATCACTGTAACCTTTACATTCAACAGAACTATTCAGTGTCCGGTTTCCGTCATCACTGTTAGTCTTGTATACCAGCAGTCTTACTGTCTCGTCATCCAGCGTCATTTCGACGCTCTCAAGGCATCGCGTCCTCTCAACTAGTACGTCTAATTTTGTACGTTACGGTCTCTAACGCACAAACTAAAAGATATTGTGAAAAGTAGCAACGTTTTTCTTTACATCGCAAGGTTATGATAGGTGGGTAGTTCGGGCTCGTACGTTCCTTGTTTGGTTAGGATTTTGTATTCTGTACTCTGCGACCGATCAGGAGAACGAGCTGTTTAAAGGAACGTCGACGAGCGCTCTCGGGAGATCTGGCATCATCTGATTTCAATTTCAGAAGATTGGTACCACATTACTTGTTATCGGGGTCCGATAACATGTTTCTCTCGTGTTACGTGAGTGAGCAGCAAATATAACCAACTCCCCCAGTTGCCTACAGTATCGTTGAGTCCTAAAGTCCACCTTGAGATCTAATCTCCATAGACCAGATTCCACACTCGTGTTGGGGAGGTTGTGGCATAATATTCTACCCTTGAGAGCAATATCGCGCCGGTCAGTATTTTATTTGATTCTTTCATACTTGCCAACCACTTGGCTTGGGGTCGGTGGAATGACCCCCCGTCGCCTCTTGCAGGGTCGAAGTTCGATCCCAGTGGTATAAATGGTTGGATTTTCAAGTGTTATATAGTCATACTAGCTTTGCGATAATTCATGATAATTACCTTCCTTCGCTCTCTGTTCTCTTTCTCTTCCTCTTTTACTGGATATCTGCGCAAAAGTATCGCAGCAAATAATATAATCAACTGTGTGGAAAAGAATATGGAAAGGACTGTACAGAGGACCGTGGAGAAGCGGCGTGAGGAGACATATGAAGAAAAGATTGTAGGGAGATAGTTATGAATAGAGATCTGTAAGGAGAAGGATGCTACCTGAATGCTCTGGGGAGCGAGATGACCAGAGAAACTTGCAAGAAATACGGCTGTGAAATTGGCTTTCATTGGATGCTGTGGGAATAGAACTGTGGAATTTCCTTTCCCGAGGAATAGTGTAGTCGAATTGCCTTTCCCCCCATAGGCTCGATGGAATTGGGGTGCCATGATTGGCGTGTGTCCTCTCACCTGGATATCTTCTTGTGGCCTCAGCTGGTGAATGTCGACTATGACCAGGGTAGATGGAAGAATGAGTAAAATGAGCGCTATGAGACGGGAGGAAAGTCTGTGAGGGAGGAAGAGGGAGGGGGAAAATGAGAGGAGGTAATGAGAGATAGTATTGGAAAGTTGATAAGGTGAGGAGAGGGAGATGGAAACGATGGGGGGAAGTGGTAAATTTGGGTCGGAAAGAGAGAGAGAGAGAGAGAGAGAGAGAGAGAGAGAGAGAGAGAGAGAGAGAGAGAGAGAGAGAGAGAGAGAGAGAGAGAGAGAGAGAGAGAGAGACCAAGGAAGACGGTAAATTTTAAAAATGAGACAGACAGAGAAAACGGAGAAAAGAATAAATATTTTCAAATTGATAAAGAGTGTACAAATTAGGCTGATAAGAATGAAGAGGAGGTTGAATCACATGTTGAGTGAGGGATTGAAAGAGAAAGATGGAGAATAGTGAGGTGGAGGTGAGGTGGAGGTGAGGGAGAGAAAGAGAGATGCTGAGGTGAGGGAAAGTGATTGAGAGGAAAAGCGATGCTGGCATAGAGAGGGAGGGGTGATGGGCAGCCATTGGGCAGGAATAGGGATGCTGGGAGAGACAGGAGCAGGTTGATGGAGAGGAAGGGGGATGGTGGGAGAAAGAGGGAGGGTGATGGAGAGTGATGCTGGGAGGACGAGAGAGAGAGAGAGAGAGAGAGAGAGAGAGAGGTGGCAGCGTGGGTACACGAGGGCTGGAGGATGGGTTGGCTAAGGAGAGTTTGATAACTTTTGGAATATCTTGTGAGTCTGGGATACTTTTTACAGATAGAACTAAAGGTGGAGGTGGTAGTGGTGGTCGTGCCTACCTATCAGTGTCTACGGAGGAGCAGGGTCTTTATTTGGGAGCAAGAGTACCACTCTTAATGCCCTGCCTACTAATTTCTGGTTGAATCTGGCCTTATAATTGTGCATGGAGGTGGCTTCCACAACTTCATCTTTTAGTGCATTCCACTTGTTGACTACCAGTACAGGGTAAAAGTGTTTCCTTTACGTCTCTTCGGCTCATTGGCGTTTCCAGCTTCCAACAATGTCTTCTGGTTCGGTTTTCTCTCAATTTGCAGAGGCTGTCTCTGTCCATCGTATCTATTCCCCCTGAGTATCTGTTCCTTCTATCCATTAGGATTGGGCGAATTCGTTCCACTAGTCTATTATCGTAGCTTAATCCTCTTAGCTCTGGCACCAATCTTGTTGCAAACCCTTGTACTTTTTCAATTGCTTGTAGTTCTGGGACGGTGGTGGTGGTAATGGCGGTATTGTTAGGGGTGGTGTTACTGCGGGTGGTAGTTTGTAGTGGTTGAGGTCGTTATAATGGTGATGGTGGTTTTAATATTGGTGATTGTGGGGGAGATAGTGAGAGTTGTAGGGATGGTGGTGGGGGAAATGGTAGAGTTGGTGGGAGTAGAGTTGGAGGGGGCAGTGTTAACGGTGGCAGTGGTTGTGATGCCTGTAGTTGAAGAAGTGTTTTTTTTTTGTTAGAGGATGTTGAAGGTGGTCACAATGAGGTTCCAAAGGTAGGTGTTTAGAGCAGTGGTGACGAAGGTGTTTTCATATTGGTGATGGTAGACGTGGTTTTGATGTCTAATTTGTTTTCTGTTTTCGTTGATAAAACTCTTGCTATTTCATCTAACCTCTCACCATACAATATAAATGGATGGAACTTATCATCCGAAGCCTGTACGTAAAGAGGCTATTTATCCAGATGGCGCTCTGGAGATAATATTTCATCACCAGAATGATTATTCTTCCCATAACACCTCAGTAAACATCTACAAAACCTATCTTTCTCCCTTCATCATCAGCGTTATATCAGATGCTTCATCTCCCTCAGATGCCGAGAGAACTCACACATATTTTCAAAGTAGTTTTATTGATAAATCCGTAAAATTGTACTTCGTACTTACAAGGAAACTATCCATATGCATTGCATCTCAAGCGAGTTCTGTAATGCACAGCATCTCAGACGAATAATTAAACGCATGTCATCTTAAACTAACCACCATGAGTCAACCAAACTATTCATCTAGAAACAATGTGAGCATATCTGTGCTATCCTCCCTTCCCTCTCCTTCCTCTTTCTTCCGTCCTCTTTTCACCTATTTTGCTCCTCTCATCCTTCCATATCTCCCCTCTCACATTCATATCCTAAACTCCCCTCTCACCTCCATCTCTCTCTCTCCGCTTTTTCCTTCCTCATTCCCTCTATTCTTTCCTCTTCCGCTGTTCCTCCAACATCCATCGCCTCCTCCTCCTTCACCCCTGCCATGTTTCCTGGCCACGTCACTCTCCCGGAAGTGGAAGCAGCTCCTCTGCGCGGAGACCTTATTCAGCGGAAAGCCATATGACAATTACTCAGTTATGATAAAAAAGTATGATAGAGGCAGAGTTGCTTGGTGGCCGGAGATGTTCCTGGTCTGCCTTGTGTAGGTGTGGCTACGCTACCAAGACTATTGACACAGCGGTCGTTTTCTTAGACAACAGATAGAGTGGTTGCTTTCTTAGAGAACAGACACTGTGTTTATTTTTGTAGACAAAATGCACAGCGGTCGCTTTTTTAGACAGCAGCGACGCTAGCTGTGCCACACTGAGTAGCTGTGATGCCATACAGTAATACTCGGGATAAAGAAACTATGTCTTTAAAAGCTACTGGTGTTTCAAAGCTGAAGACGATACAAAAGTCAACATAACATATCGCAAAATATAAAATTAGTATTTTTTTAAAGAGACTATGCTAATTATATACTAATCTTGCGTTACCATCAGGGATAGGAAACGGGATATCACCAAATCTGTCATCGTTACCTCATAGTCCAGACAAGTAAAAAAATTAATTACTTATTCTACCTTCAAATGTATGTCTAACTCTCTCTCTCTCTCTCTCTCTCTCTCTCTCTCTCTCTCTCTCTCTCTCCTCTCTCTCTCTCTCTCTCTCTCTCCCTCTCTCTCTCTCCCTCTCTCTCTCCCTCTCTCTCTCTCTCTCTATCTCTCTCTCTCCCTCTCTCTCCTGGTCCATCTGATACGATAAGCCAAGATGCTGTGTGAAGATGATGAAGAGGTAAGTAAGGCCAGCAGTGATGGAGGATGTTAGTGAGGTGATAGACTGTGGCCAAATAGAGACTTTAGCCAGCTGGGTCGTTCGGGGTCGACGCACTGTTTACTTCTAAGCCATCAGCTGGTGTGTGTAGACCAACACACACACCAGAAGCTTGCGGTGATGCCATTATTGCTGGCTTCGAACTCCTGAACTTCATTAAACTGAAACACTTCTGAGTCATTGAACACATCTGCAGTAATGGTCCGAGTAAAAAATACGCAGCAGAAACTATTATATTAAACTAGGAAAAAGGGGAGGAGGAGGAGGATGAGGTGTATCCAGTGCTGCTCGGGGGACGAAGGCCGTATCTTCGCTACACACTATCTTCATCCCTGTAACCAACTCCATTACACTATCTTCATTATTAAAAAGTATCTTTTCGATTCACAATTGGGGACGCTTACCCCCCTGCCCACCCCTAGACACACCCCAACTCCTCCCTCTTCCCCATCAGTTGCTCTCTCTCTCGTTCACCCCTCAATTTTTCCCTGAATTTTGTACAAGCTCTCTTGCAATATTCAGCTCCCCCCTCCGGGGTATCATGTTATTTGCAGTATGGTATAAAATCCTACACACTACCACGGCCGGCCGCTCCCTGATCCCGTAGGATAGTACCTAGTCCCGTGATCCAGTAGGATAGTACCTAGTCCCGTGATCCCGTAGGATAGTACCTAGCCCTGAAATACGAAACCTGTGGCGGGGGAAGGGCCATACTGGCGGGGAATTTTGAAGCATAGTACTGGTAGGGGAGATATGAGGGGAGTATAGTATACAGTACTATAATATAGCTATACAGGTGGTATAGCATGTAGGGAGGAATAGGGTGCGTAAGGCAGAATAATTGAAACCGAATAGAGCGACTAGAGGAAAGACTATATATATATATATATATATATATATATATATATATATATATATATATATATATATATATATATATATACCTATATATACCTATATATATATATATATATATATATATATATATATATACCTATATATATATATATATATATATATATATATATATATATATATATATATATAAATGTGCACTTAGAGCAATTTGGACATTAAGAATCATCATTATCTGTACCTACCTATGCGCAGTGACTCCCATCAAAGCACCATTAGAGGTACAATGATCAGCGATCATTATAAAGTCATTATAGCCTTGTCAAGCGAAGTTGAGTGCTCGGCTACAAGCACACAGTCCGCTTGGGATCATTATGGAGTCATTACTGTGATTGCAAATATAATGGGGAAGTTGTATACTCTTTTGGGAATGCACTCGCCTCCAAAATGCCCAAGGGGTGATGGAGCGAGGAAAGAGATTAAGTAGAAGTGAGAAATTAAGAGTTAGAATAGGGAATTAGACGGTAATGGGGAGATAATGGGGGAATCAAATGAGGGTGAACAAAAAAAAAAAATGATGAAAATGATGAGACGAAGAGAAGGCATACAAAAAACTAGTATTAACAGAAAAATAAGAATTATGAACATTAAAATAATACTATTTTTTTAATAATTGTTTTATAATTATTTAGTTATTATTATCATTAGGGAAAATAAATTAATAACAGTTACACACAGAAAATCAATGAGAAAACCCACTGGGACTGTGAGGTGGACGCGAACCCGCGACCAAAGCATTCCCAGCCCCATACTTCCTGTGATTTCATTAGGAATCTGGTTATAAGATTTGTTTTCCCAAAGTATATTATGGTACAGTGGTTGAATACACGGCTGGCAATTCCTTGGTCGCGGGTTCGACCATGTATAACCACGATTGATTGATGTATAACCACGTTAGTGTGTAAATGTTTTATCATCATTATTATCATCGTTTTTTAATTATGTATCATCATCAATAAGAAAACAAATGGCGTTCGACCTCGTGGACGGCCGGGACTGACCACTGATCTGATTGAAGTGAGGCCGTCGCTGTACCGTCCAGTCCAAGTGGTTGGGCCTTGGAGTGTAAGGAAATCCCCAAGGAGCTCAACACGAAGAAAAAAGGCAGCCTGTAACAGCTTTTTTGCATTAATTCGAGTCTCCCAGGGTAATCACAAGGCTGAAAACAACGAGAAGCTCACAAGAGTTAGAAATCGACAATCCACAATCGACTTGAGAATGGTCCAGGACGGATCGAAACGTCGTCGTCCCTTCATTTTCTAGTGTGTGGATTGGTCAACGAGAAGCTGTTTGACACTCTGATGAAGCCTCAAATAGCTACGTGTCAACGGGCTGCAGGATGTCCCCCAAAATCAATATCCTTGATGCTCATCTTGATCAATTAAAGGAGAACACGGAGGCGTACTCGGAGGAGCCAGGCGAGGGCTTCCACCAGGATATACTGTTCTTTGAACGCCGTTACTAACGACAGTATTACAACAACATGATTGGAGACTACATTGGGGGTTGATTGGAGGAGATGATTTACCTTATAATCGTCAATTTCGAAAAACTACTCACTTCTAAATCTTTTGTGGTCGTTTTTGTTAGACTTTAGTTATAAATATATGTTAATTTTGAATAAAATATTGTTTTTTCTTATTTTAAGTGAGTGAAAAGACGCAAATTCGTCTGTTTTTTTATTGGAAACAAGTGTTTCAAAATATCAATGTTCTGGTCACAAACGCAAAGGTTTGGGAGGAATAATGGCCGTTTTTTATACGTTTTAGGAGCAAGCAATTAAGAAATATAACACGTGCTACCCAGGAACAAAATTTTTGTTGTATTATGAATTATTCATAAGAGTCTGTTAGAGACCATTCGCTCCATCATTTTGCACATGCTGGATGTTAGAGAGACGAATGATGACCAGACCACACACTAGAAAATGAAGGGACGACGACGTTTCGGTCCGTCCTGGACCATTCTCAAGTCGATTGTGAGAATGGTCTAAGACGGACCGAAACGTCGTCGTCCCTTCACTTTCTAGTGTGTGGTCTGGTCAACATATTTCAGCCACGTTATTGTGACTCCTCGTCTGCACAAAGATGAATGAGTCTATTAGGGTGCGTCTGCTCCATCATCTTGCACAAGCACGAGGTTAGGCAGATATAAGAGCTTGTTAAGAACCCATCTCTATATCATCTTACACAACAGGTTAGAGACATGGATCTGAATTCATCTGTCTTACCTGATTGTATAGTAATATATATGAGAGATTAAATAGTGTTAGAGGCCTTCAACTGCTGTTATATCGGTCCATCTATCACATGTGATGCATGGGGGATCCCTGGTGCTTGTGATAAACGTTTCATGACATCTTGAAATAGTTCACAGGGAATATAATGTGTCAAAAAGTCTCACGTGTGTCAATTTGATGTTCAGTATTTCCTCATTCCAACCTAATGCATAGATTGAAGGTAAGTTAATAATCATGATAAAGCACTAAACCATGAATTTGACTATATAACACATGCAAGGGATTTAAGAATAGGGATTTAGGATAATTAAGAGGCAAGGAATGGTGCCCAACTACTTGGACAGACTGGGATTGAACGTCGACCAGCAGGACGTGAGACCGTCGCTCTACCGTCCAACCCAAGTGATTAGATTGAAGGTTTTGCCTAATATTTCACAGTAAACGCCGACAAGAGCTTGAGGACATGTAATGAAGGGGAAATTGGGAAAGATGTAAGAACATATACAGGTAAAATAGGGATACATTTTGCGGCTTGTAGGTCACATTCTCTCATCCTTAGGGGTGAGTAGGAAGGAGGAAAAGGGGGTAGAGTGGTTAGTGGGTATCAGGGGACTCATTGAAAGGGAAGTGAAAGGGAGCCAGTTCCCCTGGTGTGGCTGCCTGGTGCCCATGGGGTAGTATGAGGGAGGGGGGAGAATGCCAAGGTAGAATTAGTGGTTTTAGAGCTGAAGAATGGGTAGAGAGAAGAAGGGATGAGCGAAGATAGGAGAGATGAGTGAGAATAGAAAAGATGAATGAGGATATAATAGATGACTGAGATTAAAGTGATACGATAAGTGAGGATAATAATAAGAAGGTTAAAGTAGGATAATGTTTTGTAAACAGAGCGAAAATGATAGGGTGAACAGGGAGAAATCGAGAAGAGAGAGAGAGAGAGAGAGAGAGAGAGAGAGAGAGAGAGAGAGAGAGAGAGAGAGAGGAGAGAGAGAAGAGACAGAGAGAGAGAGAGAGAGAATCAAGGGATAAAAAGAGTATTCGATGAAAATTAAAACCAGCTACATAATAAGAAGAAATTTGGGAAATAAACACTTAAGAAAGTAATTTGGGAAAAAAGGGATACATCTTCCCTACAATATTCCTTCCATTCCCTCCCTCTACCCCAACCTCCTCTTACTTCCCATCATCCTTCTCCACCTTTCCCTCTTTCCCTTATCCCTCCCTATCCCCCTATCCCTTCCCTTCTAGACCCCCCACATCTATCCTTTCCACCCTAATTCACTCACATGGCTTTAGTAATTTCAGAGTCTCAAATATCACATAATTTCCGCCCTGCAACATTATCATTGCTACACCTCATAAATCGCCGCGAGCTCTCTACTTATCACTGGGCGATGTATCGCGCGAATGTGTTGAAGGGAACGACTAAGAGCCAATACGAGAGAGCTGACATTAGAATGTTGTTTATTATTGGTGTCCTTTACTTATCAGAGGGACGACGATGTTATTAGCGAGAGGCCCCAGAGGGAGGGAGGGAGATGGTTTATGGCGGAATTGGCGACAACTTGTCTTTTGTACCGATATGCATGTACGCACACTCTCACGCACGCACACACACATACATGCACCTCACGCACGCACATACATGCACCTCACGCACACAATACACACACATGAAGGATAGCCTTCATATATATGAATATGTGTATAAACTTTACTCACACACATTATGTACAAACCAGGATGTGAAGCAGTGTTATGATGTCTCGAGTGTCCTGGTCACGCCTGACATTGAGAAAGGGCGAAAAAGAGGAGACATATCTTCATATAAACTCGTAAATGATTTTTGCATGCCAGAAAGGCACGTGAGACAAAATAAGATGATATAGCTGCAAGCTGAAGAAGAAATGTTACAGAAAAGAACATTATAATCTTTTTTACAAATAGAATAATGGCCAAATGGAAATACACTCAGGAAAGAATATATCAAAATCACTTTGAGTTGTTAAACTTGGAGTTCTTTAATGTTTGAGTAAATTATTGAGGGAAGACATGACGAGTTTAATTGAAGACGAAGTTGGGGAAGGTTTAAAGGTATGCGACTAGACTAATTCCAGAATTAAGAGGTATGAGTTACGAGAAAAGGCTGCGTCAAATGCACCTCACGTTGCTGGAAGTTAAAAAAAACAGCTTGGGGAGACATGATTACGACATACAAAATTCACAGTGAAATTGACAGGGTAGATAAAGACATTATTTAACACAGGTGGTATTCAAACAAGGGGATACAGGTGGAAATTGAGTACCCAAATAAGCCACAGAGACGTTAGAAAGAACTTTTTCAGTGTAAGAGTAGTAAACAGATGGAATTCATTAGGCAGTGATGTGGTGGAGGCTGACTCCATTCACAGTTTCAAATGTAGATATGATAGACCCCAATAGGCTCAGGAATCTGTACACCAGTTGATTGACGGTTAAGAGGCGGGACCAAAGAGCCAGAGCTCAACCCCACAAGCACAACTAGGTGAGTACACACAACACACACATTTTGCGTAGAAATATTTGTTCAGTGTCCGAGTAGTTAACAGATGGAATGCATTAGGCAGTGATGTGGTGGAGGTTGACTCCATACACAGTTTCAAATGTAGATATGATAGAGCCCAGTAGGCTCAGGAATCTATACATCAGTTGATTGACGGTTGAGAGGCGGGACCAAAGAGACATATCTCAACCCCCGCAAGCACTACTAGGTGAGTACTACTAGGCGAGTACACAACACTTAAAAATAGTAGTAAAACAGAATGAATAAGAACAGCAATTTGAAAACAAGCTCATCCACATTAAAGTAAATATGAGGGGTGAGCCTTTGTAGGGAGTCAGTGCCTTAGAAGACAGACAGATCGAAAGGCGGCTATGCAGTCATGTGGATAAAGCGCTTAGCCAATATACAGCACAAAAGGAGGAATCAAAAAGCTACAACTCGATTCACCAGGAATGTATAGGTGAATAAAAACAGCTGTGTAAAAGGACAACGTTGGAAACTCTCTCCCCCTGAAATATGGTGAATATGTTCACAATGGCACGAGCACAGCACGAACGTCGAGCAACACAAGGGCATGAACGAATTAGAATTGTTAACCGTGCTGCTCTAAACTGAGTATGTGGGACGGACCCAATTTTCCGTGCGGTAGGATTTTCATCACAGTTATGAAGAGTTTGCGGACATTCCGAGAGCCACCATTAAAAAAATTGGACATTCTGAATCCATTCACTGATGTACTTTTGGTAGGGAATCGGAGTGGATGTTTGTCAGAGGCTCGCTGCCTCGCTGCCGTATATTGCACAACCTTATGTTCCGAAACTCTGTTTGTTCAGGTTCATAATGGAGTGTTGACCAGACCACACACTAGAAAGTGAAGGGACGACGACGTTTCGGTCCATCCTGGACCATTCTCAAGTCGACTGTGAATGGTCCAGGACGAATCGAAACGTCGTCGTCCCTTCACTTTCTAGTGTGTGGTCTGGTCAACATATTTCAGCCACGTTATTGTGACTCAACGTCTTCATAATTGAGTGATTTATATGAATCAAAGTTAGATAAAGTCTTTGTTGACTGATTTAATGTTAGTTTTGTTTTGAGGTTTTTGGCCAAGTATATTTAGAGTTCAACTTTGGTGTATACTTCTTGGGTCGGAATAGTTCGTATTGGAACAGAGTGTGTAGTACCAGCACACTCTGTCACCTATGAACGTTCTCCCATGTCAAAGAGCTACGTTCGTGTGAAATAAGTATGTGCAGCAGTTATTTGTTTGTCTCTATTTTCGTCTCATGTTTGTTAAAATCCAAAACGTTGAAATAACGTTTTTACAACACGTGTTAGAGACCTAGTTATAATTATCGTTATAATAACAATGATCTTTATCTATAAAAATATAATATCTGTCTTTTGGAGTTTG